>HG992185.1:27500-65000 GCA_905220545.2 Melitaea athalia | reverse complement strand
ACTTTTACATTTCCTTATTATTTTTCTTATTTCTTTAACTGATTTAATTTGTTAATTTGCCAATACAAATTTTTTGTTACCTATACTTACACATTCATAAACTACCGTATAAAATTAAACACATGTCATAGACCAGGTTTCATTTTTACTATCATAACGTTTTGAGCAACAATATACTTAATTTCTACTGAATTCTATGTCATGTGCTTACTATTATGTTTTATTTACTTAAACCTTAAATATATTAATTGTAACTTATACCTCTACAATTTTAAACAAATTAAACTGATTGTGTTTGCTAATTTTTTAATTTACAATTACTTGCACTTATATCTATACTAATTGTTACTAACTTGAAATTATACATACATAGTGACGAAACTTATTACTATTGTTTTTAATTGTTACAAGGATACTTAATTTCTATCTTATATATTATGTACTGTACATTATACTATTTTTATTTATTTTCATATTACTAGATGCTTTTGTAATTGCATACTATCAGTTTAGCAGCTATACATATTATATTTTTATCTTACTATTAGGCACACTGTAACGTAACAAAAAACACAATTCAGCTGTTTTAGTGAACGTATATGGTTCTAAATTATTAGTCTATAAATTTTAGTTATACTTGAGATAACAAGCGCATAAATTGAAATGTGAGTTGACACGTAAACATAAAACAGTCAAGTTAATGTACAAAAATTGCTCTAATCCATTAAGGGTTCAAGTTTTAAGTTGTACTTAAGAATAGAAATTATTGGCTGGGAACTCAAACAGTTTGGCTGTTCTGTTGAAATATTAGACGATAAATTTTATATTCGAGACAGGCTTAAAAATTTTGTGTTGACAGATGCGAGGGAATGTTCTAAGGGCCAGTTTCCACTGATTGATATAATCGCGATTAGTTCGACATAAAGTCGGTTTACGCATTTAACAAAGTTTAGAGCTGGAAATTGCATTTCACTAACATAAACTAAACGCAGTTAGAGAATAACGGCTGAACCGATTGCACTAATTCTTTTTTTTTGTGTTCCTTGAAGTATGAGGATGTTTGTTACAGAGAGGAATTTTAAAGGGATTGCCTGAAAAAGTCTTAAAACAGCACTTTGCTATGTTCTCATACAAATAATTCGTAATAATAATTAAACGAAAGCAAGGTTAGAATCGAACTATAAATTCGATTAAGCAAAGCTTTATTAAACAGTGGAACTCGACCCTAAGGGTTCGACCCGGCGTATGAGTGGTTTTTTTGCTGTAATTGCGGGACGCCGGGGTTGCCATCACAAAGTTTTAAGTTACCTTGTTTGGATTAAAAACTACAAAATTGACGTGTATTTACTTTACATTAACACGTAAGGTTAAAAATGACAATAATCGGTTAAATAATTTCTCATTTGAAATCGGTTGAATAATACATTATTCTTCGCAGCCGTCATACAAATTTATCGTAACTAACATTTTATTCTTCGGCTTATTCAGTGTGTATTTGTTTTTCCTTATATTGTTTATCTTTTGTTGTGTTTGTTTAATTGATTTACGCAATTTCCTTGGATCGGATAAAAGTGTTTACAGCCAGTAAAGCTCAAATTATTGAGGAAGTAATAATTTTATTCCTTGTTTTTGTGTTGCACTATAATGATTTATAAACTATCGATTAAATTGTTAGGGAAAAACAATTACACATTGGATTGTCGTACTTTGAACACAACAATGAACGTCTGCTGTGTACCGCGGTTATCACCGAATTTCCGTGAAACACGGGAATTGCTGTGCGTATGGTATCACTGCAGAGCGCGTTGGTGAACGTGTTAGGGTGGGGGAAAAACAGACGCGAGATTTTGAATAAATACGAAGTGAGTCAATTTCTGGGGGAGTCAGTTTGACATTCAAATTTGAATTCGGAGTTCGAAGTGGTAGGCCTCCGCGGCCGCCGCGGCCTCTTGGCCAGCGAAGCTATGGAACTTCTGACTTAGATTAAAGATAGAAATACCTAAAAAGTATTTTTTAGATCTGATTCAGGGATTTCTTTAGCGTAAGCTGGCCGAGTGGCTATGAAACTTCAGTGTAGTCCGCGAAATAGTTTTAATTTAATTTTACTGATTAATATTAAGTGCAATTCTTTATTATAAATTTTAATTGTAATCCGCTAAATAAATTCAGTGAAAGACCTGTGAAGAAGCGCTCCTGATTGGTTCGAATGCATTAATTTTTTTATTTATTTGCATGTTTGGGTTTCTGCATGTTGTGTTTTTTTTTTCTGATTTTTATAACTTTTACGGAGATTTTTAATAAAAGATATCTAATGAATTATTAGTTAGGTTTACATCGAAACTATTAATTATTGATTATTGAAAAGGAATTATTATCTAGGTTTACATTGATATTATTAATTATCAATTGATTATTGAATAAAATATATCTAATGAATTATTAGTTAGGTTTACATCGAAACTATTAATTATTAATTATTGAAAGGAATTATTATCTAGGTTTACATTGATATTAACTATTGATTATTTACTGAATGAAATTATTATGAAAAGGTTACATTGATAATATTAATTATTGATTGATTAATGAATAGAATTATTATGAAATAAGCCTTATGACCATAATTATATTGAATTTAACTAATAAAATAAAATCTAACTTAAGTACATAACCACAATATGATGTTGTTAGAATAAAATGAAATTACATCCGATAGATTTTAAAGTACATATATAAATTGAATGAATCTTGGTTAAAACTATCATATTAGATATTAAAAGGTTAAATAGAATTTCGTAGGGTGTATTTGAATAATGAAATGAAATTTTACTGTTGTTTTAATGAAGTCATTACTTTGGAAGTAGATGGAGTGGTGGATATTTCTATAATTTGACCTATAAACAAACTAATGATTAGTTGTCGTATCTTAGTGAATATTCTCTACATATAAATATACTTCTAATGAAAGTATATGTATGTATGTATATGTATATATATACACGGTGATTTTATAGTCGTTTTGGAGACGAAACATTTTAATTTGGAATCATCTATAGTACCAATAAAAATAGATAAATCAATTGTAGTGTTCAGTAAAAAAAAGTTTCAGTTTTAATATTAACTTTTACTCGATCGACTTGGAAACTAGTAACGCACCGATCATTCGTTCATTATCTTATTGAATGAAACACGTCCGCGCGTGTTTCGGCGGCAACCGCGCGCCGCTGGCGCAAACAGCAGCTCATAAAAGTATACCTATAGCTATAGGCGCGAACTAGCGAGTACATACTACTTACGTACAACCCGTACGAATTAACTTGAGACCTGGGCCGATGATTTTATTATAATCTTACTAACAATAACTAACATAGTTTATAAGTAAACATTGTTATTAACACACTAATACACTGGATGTACAGTCCAAAATACAATACTTTTATTATTATTGAATATGACGTCATCGGGCCGGGTATCAAGTTAATTCGTACGGATTAAAGGACTCCAGTTTGTCCTTCATACTTTAGTCTTTACACGGGCTTAGGACCGTCGGAAATACCTATTTTATTTAAACTTCTTTGCGATTACCACTATTGTTCTTTTCACAACAAATCAATTTATAAACGGGCTGTTAAGTAGGTATAAATATTTCAGGCGTATTTAAAAAATCGGAGCTATCTAAAGAATAATTAACTTACATACCTATTTACTGTTAATTACACTATTTTAACACTTCTCTGTATCGAAGCAACTGTTAAAAATGTTCACGTTTAATACAATTGTCGTATAATTTTCTTAACATGTCTTTATCACTTTTTGTTTTTACTGTATCAAAAGCGTCCACTATAGCAATGCGTAAATCATCCCGGCTTTCATATTCTCGTGTATAAACAAGTCTTTTTATTTCCGACCATAAGAAAAAATCCAAGGGCGTTAAGTCCGGGCTTCTAGGTGGCCAAGGCACAGGCCCTCCTCGACCTATCCACCGATCACTAAACTCATTGTCCAGGTTATCCAGGTATTCACGCACTACACTCGCGTAATGAGCGGAACAGCCGTCGTGTTGATAGTACATACCTCTCGAGTAAGCTAACGGCACAACAACTCGGATGTGTCTCGGATATTACTGTCCTTATGTCCATAACATCTCTAAGTACGAGTTGCCGGTTAGATGACCTTCAATAAAAATGTGCCGCCACGATGACCGATGTTGTACTGACCGACTGAAAGCCAAGGACGCGGTGACGGTGAGTACCGCGCATGCGCATACGACTGAGCAATGCCGTCATTGCATTGGCTAGACTCCGGCGCAAATCGGTAGCTTTGTTTTTATTGGCGAATACGTTTTTGTGTGACCTCGATATTAAAACGCATAGTATTTCTAAAAATAGAATTTGTAGTATTGTACTAAGTGTGATTCAGTAGCGCTACTACTGGTTCTCACTTTTTCTCTGTAAACGATATGAATATCGACTTTGATGAATTTTTTTTTTTTATATTTTATTAAATTAACCTTATATATAGCTTCTGTTATTGATAAATAATTCAAAATTTTCGTTTCCAAAACGCTTTCAGAATCACCGTGTATATATATGTATATTTGGCTTCATTTTGACATTACACAAACTTTTGTAGTTCAAACATTAATTTAAGGACTTGTAGTTGTTAAATATATGTTGGAACGAGGTAACAAAGTGGTTGTAGTCTTGAATGAGTTCAAGGATACTTTTAGCTCTTGAATACATTCTAAGATGAGGTAATTATACACTGATCTATGACATTACACAACTATTGTAGTTTTGAACATTGATCTAAGAACTTATGTTCTTAAATAAGTGTCAAAACGAGGTATCTGGTAGACTGGAGTGTCTCAATTTCACGATGACTTTCATTGAACTATATAAACTATGTTAAGGTGAATCCATAAATGTTTGTATTCGCCAGTGTTTTATTATAGGTTTCCCTATAAGGCAAGGCCTGTCTAAGCCACAGTTCTTCGCGTCATCGATGCTAGGTAGTTCCTAATCTAGGTCTATCTAGTAAAGAAAGTTGCGAGTACTTCCTACCAACCTCTGCGTTTGTGTTTGCCTAACTGAACTATGTTCTTGGTAAATACTATACGTACGTTTACTTATCTTTGATAAGAATTCCTCATCTTTGATGAGAGACATGGACAAGCTTCATCATACACTTAGTGTATGGTAGTTGTTTGAACTGCAACAAGAGTTAGTCATTTATATTTGGTCAGTGGTATGTAGTTCTATTTATACTAATAGAGAAACATATTCACTTTTCCAATTAATTTATTGCTAATTTTTGTGGACAGTCTCTGTTAAGTCCCAAGGCGGATTTACTGAGATTTAAGCCAAGCCTTAATCAAGTCCTCTTGTGTTTTTCAAACATACAAACATTGATGGATCATAAAACCTATTAAATATACATTCTCTTTTCATTGTGAAAATGAGATACTCTCAGAGATTCTGATTGAGTAAATGAATATGTTATATTTAGTTGTTTTATTTATCTCTCGACACTACTATGTCCTTTGATAAATCCATTCAGTTCCTAAGAGAGCCTGATATAATCAAATGTTTAACAACTTAATTACTGGTTCAATGTTTCAATTGAACAACCTATTCTGGTTAATGAATGCTGTTTCATTGAATGCTGTGAGTCATGCAAGGACAAACCTACACAATACACCTACTTTACACGTTGGTCTTATACCTTTAATTATTTTTTACTTCCTTATAGGACACTCGAAAGGTTGCGCTGTCGCCTGTCGCTAGTCGCCGACGACCCATCTCACAATGGTGGCGAGGCTTGACAATATAGCTGACTATAGACCCGTAACTTAGTAGGACTTTCCTATGGGAAATTACACTACACAATCCAATTGTGGCAAAAGTAGTAGGTTTCGTGATCGAATTTCAAAGTAGTTGTGTGACCGAAGTTCCCGTATGGGCTAGTAAGCACACAATGAAAAGATCAGTAGACACGATCTCCTTTTGTTCACGTGGAACACATCTTAATACCATGTCTGATTACAGCTTGGTAATTACATCAACTCTAGTAATTCACTGGTTATGTCTATATGACGTCCCAAGGGATTACTCAAATACAGTCAATGCATGATTTTGCTGCAGCGGTATGAAACAAGCATTTGTTAGACAGGATATATTTCCGTCTAACTTACTGTAGAAAATTGGGACCTCTCATTTCCTACCTGCTACCTTTCTTTTTGATTTGATAGCACCAACGTTGTGCCTAATTTAATTTAGAGCCTTCAACACGGTGTGGATCGGTTGGGGTCGGAGGGGCTTGGTGGTTGCGACCCCCCGGGTTCAGTTGAACCTGGCCTTTTAATTCCCTAATGCCTATAAACCCTATCCTAACAGATTAACACATACAAACAAACACTACACATTATTTTTCACAATTATCTGAGATAATTTATTAACTGAATAAATTATTTCAAGATAATTAATAACTATATAATATGTATTTAATCATTATTTCAATTACTTATATATTTTTTATTTATTTCATTTGTTTAGAGTTATTAGAATCTATCTATTATATCAGGTTTGAACTAAAAATACATGTAAAAGAAACTTAGACACTATTCAATTAATCAATGTCATTATAGAAAATCCTATATATAATTATTTAACTTTATTTCTATTTTAGCTATCTAGATTCACTAAAAATATTAGCAATTATAATTTACACATTCTTAAGGAGACGTCAGATATTTAGTTAAACAGTAGGTGATAGTTATTTCTAAATAAATAAGTCTATTACTATTTATTCTTAACGGTTCTAATTTACTAAATTTCATTAATACCTAAATAATTTACTAATAAGGTGTTATAAAGTTTAATATCTTTCTTTCCTTTTCATAATGATTTTCCTGAAGTTAGTTATCTATAGTGTTTAAATCACTGGTAAGTGTAATTTACTAAATCTTATTAATTCTAAATAAGTTAATTATAAGGTGTTATATCTTTCTTTCCTTTTAACAGCATTCCAGAAGTTAGCTATCTTTAGTATTTAAATCACTGGTAAGTGTAATTTACTAAGTCTTATTAATTCTAAATAAGTTAATTATAAGGTGTTATATCTTTCTTTCCTTTTAATAGTATTCCAGAAGTTGGTTATCTATAGTATTTATATCACTGGAAGTGTAAATATCTTTCAATTAAATCTTAGGATAAATTAATTTCAGTAATTTAATGTCATTGTGCAGAGATGTTATTTTAAATTAATGACTAGATAGGATGTTAGTTAGAGTTCATATAGAAATCAAGGCTTCTAATAACATATACTATGTCTTTCCTTCGGCATACCACAAAAAAGAACTGAAGTTACTCTGAAACAAAAATCAAACACAACGTAGAGTCCTTTCTTATACTAGACGATCACAATTATAAGGCCAAAGATAATTGATATCCTCTTAAGCTTAATATTAGCTTGTAACGCCTCTACCATGATAGTGTTACAAATTGGTCCACGTGACCAGGATGTTATAAATTTATATATGTTGGGGTCTTTCTCATCACACCCCATAGCATAGTATAGATCGTTTCAACACTTCTATTCTATATGGTTCTATTTAGATTAACAGTATATTAAAATGTACATTATATCACAGCCCACCTTGGCTGAGCTCGTTCCCTGTCCTATTTTGCTAATATAGCTATGCTGCGGAGGTATATACTTATTATATATCTGCAACATAGTTCACTACCACCCTAGTTGCATACTATTAATCTGCCTTGCCATTATTTTATCGGACAGCGAATTCCCTTTAGCCAAAAGTGTATACTGTCGCGGGAGTGCAAAAAGTTTGACTACATCTTTCCTGCCCCTCAAGACAGGCTGACATGCGCTACCATTTTTTGTTGCTGGGTCTTCGCTCCCCAGCAAGCTCTCACGTTTCCTTGGGTGCGAGGACTTACGCAGATCGTCATGCGCTATGCGAGCCCGTAACTTGGTGTCTTCTGGTTTTTTACTTTTGTGCCGCGCTTCACACCTTCAACTGTATGCCACTGATGATCGTGCTATTTCTTCCCACCTCTTTCTGATGGGGCAACAACTATCGAAGGCGTTATGCCGATCTCCATCCATGTTTGCCAGCCCGCAGTTGACACATTGGGGTGGATCATTGATCAGAGTGCACGCGCTCTTCATGTGCACCTGGCTGCAATGACTGCATGTAACACCTTCATCTTTGTCAGGGCAAAATCTCTTTGTGTGTCCATATGCCAGACATTTAGAACACTGCACTAGCGGGCTCTGATCATGTGCTTTTAATTTCTGGAGGTGTAGAAATACAAAGCCTCTCTCGGTAATTCTTCTCCATAAGATGGGTGAGGTTTCTAGTACCAGATGTATAATTTCTGTGTTCATTGTTTTGCGGGTATATTTTATTTTTAATCTATCGTCTTTTGGATCTAAGTCCACAAAGAGTTCCGGGTTTTGATTTCTTAGAGCCTTAGGTACCTCCTCAGTACTGTGGAATCCGTAGAGTCCCTTGATGACCACCAGCGGATCCTTGTTCTTCATTTCCTCTACCTTTAGTCCTCTACCCTCCTTTTCTATCCTTTGCCTCACTTTTTCTCTTTCCTCGGTGCTTTTAAAACCCAAAATAACCTTTCGGCCTTTCGCTTTTCTCGACCGCTCCACCCTGGTCCAACCGTCTCCCGCCTTTACGGTTGACGCTAGCTCTTCTAGGACTTCTCCGCTAGTTTTTGTTTCATCCTCAGCTGATACGACTATGGAGTAAAACGTAGTTGGTTTTGTCGGCGGTGATTTTGTCGCAGTTACGCCAGCGTACGTCATTTGCTCGTTTATAGACTCTTGCTGCCTTGCTAGGTGGTCCTGAATGTCCTTCAACCTGTTGTTGTTTTCCAACAGCAAGCGGGACTGTTCCTCGAGCTTTTCGCTGAAGGCCTGGCCCGAGATTTCTGCGGGCGCAGGGCGCGCCTTCGTAGTCGCCGATCCTGCAGCCTCAGCGCTCTCGCTACTGACGCGAGTCTTTGCAGTCTGGAGCTCAGCTTCTGATTCCGCTAGAAGCTCACTAAGTCTGTCCAAGGTATCCAGTACCGTCTTCTTGTACTCCTTTTTAAAGTTCCCGGACAGACGCACCGATTCCCTAGCCTTTTCTATGATTTTTGCAGCCTCTTCCATCCTTCCATCTTTACTATTGCTTTCCTGCAGCTTTTTGGGGATAGTTTTTGGTGGAGATTTTGACGGCCGGCCCGCTTGGCCAGCTCTGCCTGAAGGGGGGGATCGAATTCCAAACATTTCGTGTGTGGAGGCGCGTCAGAATTTATAAAATTCTGTCAGATTTTTAAAACGTTCAAAACAATAAAATGTCAAAATAAAATTTTCTGCAATAGCAGTTCGTTATAAAAGTATGCAACCCAGGCGCCAGAGAAGCACCCTACAGATATAAAGATCCTATTAGGATCACTATCCTACTTAAAAACTAGCAAAAAGTAGCGAAAACGCTACTTTTTGTAATCGACTCTACGTAGAGTCGATCTCTGATGTGGGATATAAAGCCCCTGCCAAGGCAAGGTCAATACCGAAAACCGCGTGTCTCTACGACCAACGGTTCCCGAGATATCGCGATTTTAAATTTTCCAAGATGGCGGACCATGAAGTGGTTCCACCGTAACCAAAATTTTGAAAATTCGTATCTCGTGAGCCGCTAGTCGTAGAAAGCTGAGCGACGGCTCTCCGTAATGGCCCTGACCTGGAGAATCAGCTCCCGGTCTAAAAACCAGGATCGTGAAATCGACTCTATGTAGAGGCGCTTTGCCCCTAAGCGCATACAACTGTCCGCAGCAATGTGTACAGAAAAAACCCCAAGTCTCTACGACCAAAAATGGCCGAGTTATGAGTCTTTAATACTTTTGCAAATGGCGGCCAATATGGCCGCCACGAGGTCCTAAAATTACCAATTCGGCCCCTGTTGCACGAAATACCCCGTGCTTGGGCTCGTTTGATAGGGCTTAATATACTCTATATAACTATACTAAGAGACAATTTTTATGTTCAACCCCCGAATTTTGGGGGTGGAAAAACACTAAAAAATTTACAAAATTTAATATAAAAAATACAAAATAAGAAAATAAAAATCTACAAAAAATTAGGGTTAATATGTACACTTAATACTAATTTTTAATGCTACTTTGGGAGATATAGAACCCCGGGAAGCACCCCCTCGTGCTCACCCTTAAATTTAAAAAATTTGTATTTCAAAAACTACAGCACGAAAAATTTTGAAATTTTGTACGATTATACCTTGAGTAAAGACAAATAGAATTTAATAAAATTTGGGGGGGGGTCATCGCTTTACTTTTTGAAAAAATTAAGGGGGAAAAACGATGAAATTTTTAAAATTCGATATCTCCCAAAGTTCTTAACTTATCCAAATGCTGTAAACGCTGTGGTGTTGGGCGCGTTGTGCCGCTTCGAATGAGCCACTATTTGATGACCTCGGGCCTCTGGATCCAAGACCACGTGGCCACGTGGTCGGTGGTTTTTCTTGAATAACTTCTCGAATTTTCCACGGAAAAATCCGATTCACGTGTCAGATTAAAGAGCTCCAAGAGCCTCGTCTGAAGATATAAAAATATCTATATGTTGTCGATCTTGTTTCCGTGGCGTTTTCGCTTAAAGGTTTTCGAATCACAATTTTTCACTGTTTTTTCAATTTTAAAAATACTTTCCATAAATTTTTCACCAAACAAATATCACCATCACTTAGAGCGCGCAAAGGCGCAAATTTTGACATATAGTACTTTGTTTTTCGTCAAAGAAAAACCACTTTTATGAATTTTTTTTTTTTTTTTAAAAATTAAAATTGCGGGAGCGACTTAGCAAAACACTTTACTCGACCGTTTTAAGTGGCGGGCGGGGCGTCTCTGGGGTTAGGTTAGGTTAGGTTAGGTTAGGTTAGGTTAGGTTAGGTTAGGTTAGGTTAGGTTAGGTTAGGTTAGGTTAGGTTAGGTTAGGTTAGGTTAGGTTAGGTTAGGTTTTTTTTTTTTTTTTTTTAAATGAGTTGAATCGCATTGTGATTTTTTATTTGCATGATGATGTGATGAGAAGACAATTTTTTCATGAGTGGGTTTAGGTACGCTCCGGCTAGGGTGTTGTTAGTCTTATTTTTACTAAGTAGCTAGGTTTGTGGAATAAGACAATTAGAAGATAATTGTTACGTTGGTGGTCCCAGTTGGAGTCTTAAAAAATAAATAAATGATGTGGTGACTGTCTATGGGAAGGGGCTGGCCTGCGATTTGATACAGTTGGCCCTTTCCACATAGTCAAGGCAGCACAGGTGATGAAAATTGATGGTAATGAAGATGAATATGAATGATGAGGGTGAAGAGCCGTGGAGTAAGCGGGGCCAGCTATTTATTTGTTCTGGCAGCCGCTTACACCTCAACGATGACACAGCTAATTGGCTCTGGTGATAACAATGGAAATGAGGTGATAGATCTTAAGTCTAAAAGAGACAATAAATTTGACGTTTATACAATAATATGTGGTGTGATTGTAAACAACAGTAAACAGAGTTTGAGGCATAAGTATTGTAAGTTTAAACAGATAAAGAAAATAAGAAAAGTATTAATATTAGACAATCATAAGAGAATAAGAAAAGTATTTACATGTAATTGTTTTATAAAATTGTCTTAAGTCTACGTAAGAACAATAGTTAAATCATGAGTATTGTAAGTTTAAACAATCATAAGAGAATTAGAAAAGTATTGATAGTGAACAATCATAAGAGAATAAGAAAGGTATTGATAATGCTTTTTTTTTTTTTTTAATGTATACATGTATTTTTTTTTTTTTTTTTTTTTTTTTTTTTTTTTTTTTTTTTTTTTATTTTTTTTTTTTTATAATATTTTTTTTTTTTTTTTTTTTTTTTTTTTTTTTTTTTTTTTTTTTTCCCCTTAAGTCTAGATGAGAACAATAGTTGAGGCGTAAGTAAATAATAATCAGAGAATATACACAAAGGGTACAATATAGTAAAGGTACAGTATATACATCGGGGCCTCAATGGCTGGCATTATACTCCTTAAGTACCTTCAGGATGGAGTCCGACAGGCGAAAGTAGGAGGTGACGCATGACCTGTGTGGTATGAGGTCTATCAGGGTATATGGAGACACTCCGGTGTGTCTGCATAGTTGCTCGTGTTTAAATCTAAAGGCGGAGAACTCAGGGCATCTCTGAAGAAGATGCTGGAGGCTCTGGGGTGTTGACCTGTCGCAGGGGCAAAAGTCGTCCTCGGCAAGTTTGAACTTGAGTAAGTAGGTTTTGTTGAATGCGTGTCCGGTGAGCGTTTGCGTGAGGGTGAATGTGATGTGTACTGTTTGAAACAGTGAGTGAATGTTGTCTAGTGTTGGGAGAAGGTTACGTGTGTGTTGGCCCTGTTGCGCATTCTCGTACCTTTCCCGCCATTGGGTGAGACTGCGTTTTCTGGTATCAAATTTAACAAAGCTGATAGGGAAGTGAGCGTAGTCGAAAGCTCTGCGCATCACAGCGGCTTGCTTGGCCGCTTCGTCTGCAAGTTCGTTACCGGCTATACCTGCATGGCTTTTAACCCAAGCAAAGTCGATATAGCCGGTGGGTGAGTGTTCGTGTAGTGTGCTGTGAATGTTTGAGACCAAGGGGTGTGTGTTACTGCGATTCTGGGAGGCTTGAATGGCAGCTCTAGAGTCCGAAAGGATAAGTGTATGTTTGTATTTGTGGGTGGAGGCCCATCTGGAGGCCTGGAGGATCGCGAAGAGCTCAGCCTGGAACACTGAGCAGCTTCGGTGGAGTATATACTTTTTGACGACTGGTGGTCCCGCTCCGTCGTAACAGGCGAAGGCAGCGCCCACCGAGTCATCGTCAAGTTTACTTCCATCAGTAAAGATGGTAGGGATGGGGCTGGGAAGAGAAGAGAGGTGTTCAGACAGTTCGGTGCCGGAGTAGAAGTATTGGGGAGAGAATGTAATCCTTTGGGCGGGATGGAGGAGACGGTGAGGTGGGGTGTGTTTTTCAAGAGTGATGTCGCTAGGAAGAGATTGACAGATTCCTGTAAGTCGGGCAAGTTCTATTTCTCTGACCTCCTTTATCTTGAGGTCTAGGGGGGTAAGCCGCGCCAGAGCCAATGCAGCGACAGTAGACACCGTACGAAAGCCTTTAATGACTTTGAGTGCAAAGCGCCGCTGCATGCTCAGGAGCAGCCTGGAGACGTATTTCTTCCCAGCGACATGCCCCCAGACACCAGCAGCGTAGGTGACTATGGGCTGGATTACCTGGAGGTAAATGGTGCGGACGTTCTCCGGATGGGCCCCCCATGTGGGTTTACAGTATAAGGTCAGTTTGTGAAAAAGAGCAGTGGCTTTTTTAATTGTGTGGATGATGTGTTTGTGAAAGCGTAATTTGCTATCCAAGATGACACCAAGGAGCTTGATGTCATCTTGGAAGTGTAGTGTGTGAGAGTTAATGTTGATGTGCGCGTGTTTCGCCTTATCGCTAAAAGCGATGGCCTGTGTTTTATTGGGGCTAAATGTGAGTTTGACTCCCTGTCCCCAGCTCACGATATCGTGTAATGCCTGATTGGTAGTAGCCTGCAAGCCAGCCAGATCCTTGGCGGCCACAATGAGCAGAACGTCGTCAGCGAACGCCTGTACTCGACACCCAGCGGGTAGTTCAAGTTCCAGGAGCTCATCAAGGATGACGTTCCACAAAATGGGGCCGCAGGTCGAGCCCTGAATACAGCCCTTGGTCATTTCTTTGGAGACGCGAGCGCCAGCATAGTCTAAGGTAACAGTGCGGTCTGTAATGTAGTTCAGTAAGAGTCCGTAAATGTTGGAAGGACAGCCTATGAGTCGGAGTCGGTTTAGAAGGGATGGCCACCAGGCGTTGTCAAACGCAGCCTTGATGTCCAGGGAAACGGCGAGGGTTAGGAGTTTTTCAGATTTTGTCTTTTGAATGTAGTCAATAGCCGCCTTAAGGGCAGTCGTAGTACTGGTCAGTGGCCTGAATCCGAATTGCCTCTCGCTCAGTTTGTCCGTTTTCATAGCAGCGAAAGTCAGCCGCTGGACAAAGAGCTTTTCGAGGACTTTTCCGAATACAGGCAGGAGTCCAATGGGTCTGTAAGAGTTAAGGTCGGTGTAGTCAGTCTTGCCAGGTTTGGGAATGATTTTTACATAGGCTTCCTTCCACTGTCTTGGGAAGTATTGTAGGGTAAGGCAGCGGTTCATGATGTCTGTAATAAGGCTGGGATAGTGCAAGGTAAATTGTTTACAGATATCAGAGGTGAGATGGTCGAGTCCCGGAGCCTTTTTGGGGCTCATGTTATCGAGGATCTCTAGTATCTCGTGATTAGTGAAGGGGAGGTCGGGTTCGGAGTCGGGGAAGGTGTGAGAGGAAGCTCGTAGCTCATGATGTCGAGGGTCAGTGTCTGGTGTATCATCAGGGTAGAAGTTATTCAGTAAAGCTCTGGCTGTATCTTCTTCGTCAGTGGTGTATCTGTCGTTGATTTTTAGGGTGGAGGGCGGACGTCGTGGGCCCGATTCCTTTAAGAGCCTGTTGGTGAGGGACCATACGTTCTCCTTAGTCTGGAGCTCGCAGAATTCCCTAAACTTGGACGTGGATTCTTTCCTGAGTTCACTGGCGTATGTATCCTTTAGAACCTGCAGCTGGCTGGCAAGAGAGTCGGTAGGCATGCCGTCTCTCTTGCCAGCATGTAGCGCACGGTGTAGACCGATGACCTCCCGTTTCCGGGACTCCAGGGACTCGGACCACCAAGGAGGCTTAGACTTGGAATTGGGAGCCCTGATGGGCATCGACTCCTCGCAGGCGGTGTGAATGACTCTGATGACTTGAGTGATGAGGAGTTCCAGGCCTTCACGACTGAGCGCGTTGACCTGGGTGTCTAGTATAGATGTGTTGGTCATGAGTGTTGCAAGCGTGCTTTTGAATTTAGACCAACGTGCTTTATGACTATTGTATAGGAAGGTGGATGTGTTGTTATGTTGTTTGGTGATGTTGGATGGGTGAGAGTGATTGAGAGTTAGAGTGTATTCTACTGCGTTATGTTGTGATGTCGGGCAGGCGTCAAGGTTCACCTTCCAGTGAGTAATGTTGTTGTGAGTAGGATAGGTTGCTAGTGTTATGTCAATGATAGATGAACGCGTGCGTCCATTCGTGGTGGCTTCGAAGGTGGGAGTAGAGCCGGTATTACATACGTAAAGGCCATATGCGTGTATCAGCTCCTCTACCCTCTCTCCGCGTGGGTTGGGGCGGTTGCTTCCCCATAAGGGGTTCCAGCCGTTAAGGTCGCCTCCCAGAATGCATTGTGTGTGGGTGTTCTGTTGGAGAAAGTGTTCGGCGAGTGCTAGTGTGTTGTGTTCGTCGGTTCTGGGTTCGATGTAGATTGAAAGTATGTGTAGTTGTGTGTGACCTATCTGTGTCCGAGCCACACATAGGTTAGGAGAAGAGTATTCAGGGATGCCTAGAAGTTTGATGAATGGCTTAGTAATTATGCAGGCCCTGACAGGGGAGCTATTGTCAGGGAACCGATAGACGTTAAGCGCGTATCCGTGTTGGAGCTTGACCTCGTTCCTTTTGCCTATGTACGGCTCAGACACAAGGGCGATGGAGTGTGTGCTATTGATAAAAAAATTTAAAAACTCGTGAAGCGAGTTATTCGATCTATTGAGATTGATTTGGATAAAATTGATTTTACTGTGCAGATCCATAATCGATGTTATTGCTGGTCTTGTTTCGCATCGCCCTTACGATAGGGCACGTGTGAGAGGTGGATGTATGTTGAGTAGGGTGCTTATTGTCGGGAAATCTGGTGTTGTGACGGTCGCAGTTAAAACATTTTGGTGATGAGCCCTTGGATGTGCAGTCGTGTGCGAGATGCCCCTCCTCCGCGCAGTGTGCGCAGCGTGTGGAGGGGTTTTTACAGTTTTTGAGAGTGTGGCCGAACTGCAGGCATTTGCGACATTGGAGGAACGGGGAGTGCTCCTCCACATGAACCCTTTGAATGTCGACGCGAACCCTACCCATGGCGATTAAGGCACGGAAGGCGTCAGGAGTGGTCATTAGAACCGCGTTATAGAGCGCGTCATTGCGGTTGTTCCTTTTAAATTTTAATTCTAAGTGTTTGTTAGTGTTGTTGTGTGCAAACTTACCGAGTTCGGGGTTCTGCATTAGGATGGTGCTCACGAGCTCCTCATCAGCGACATCTTTTGAGATGCCCTTGAGGATCACCATGGGCTTAAGCCTGTTGGCGACCTCCGCCTTAACCTTGGAGTGCGAGTTGGAGTTTATGAGTTCTAGTACGTCGTCTCGCTCCTTTTCAGTGTCGAACTCGGCCCTTAACTTATCTTTGACTGGGACCACCCTAGCCGGATTATATTTTCGTGTTTTAAAACATGCAGCTTCTTTGAACGCTGTAACGATTTCTTGTGGGTTGTTGTTGTTGGGTTTGCTCCTGAAGGCCACCACGAGGGCTGGCCTGGTGGTGGGGAGAGTGGCCTCGACGAATCTCGTAGCAGTTGGAGGGTTAGCCGCAGGGCCGGGGGTGCTTTTCGTCTTCTGCTGCTTGGCAGCAATCGTAGCGTACGTCTTGGTGATTTTTTCCGCGGCTAGCTCCGTGTGGTGTTTGTTTTCTTTGGAGATTGAAGTAAATTTTTCGTCAAAATCCTTTCTGACTTTGTCGAATTTGTCATCGAAAATTTTGTTAATCTCCTGTAGTAGTAGGTCGGAGGGGGGGGAGGGTGCTGGCACTTCGATGTGCTTCTGAGCTGTGGTGTTAATATTTTTAGAGAGCTTGGCAATTTCTTCGCCAAGCCCCTTTATATCTTTCTTAAGGACGTCTAGGGAAGAAGCATCAGTGGCAGGTGCTGGAGTGGAGTTGAGAGAACTAGTGAACCTTTTGTGAGCTTCGAGGGCGACGCAGATTTCCGCCGCGGCCCTGATGGCTAAGTCCCGGTTCGGTGCGGTGACGCTCTTAGCTGTCTCGATTGAGAGGCAATTCTTGATGCAGTCGGCGAGGGCAAACACAGTACTCTCAAAAGACGGAGTGTCAGAGATCGCAGTCGCTCGGATAGGTAGAGGCAAGGGCTCTTGCTTGGCTACTTTAGTTTTTGATTTTTGTTTTGGTTTTTCAGTGACAGCACCACTGTCGGGGGGAGAGGGTGAGGTTTCATTTCCAGGGGGGTGGGTGGGCGAGGTCGCCCTGGAGGCGGGTGGGGAGCGAAAGGTGAACATAGTCGAAGTGTACAGGAATTTTTAAGAAAAATAAAAAAAAAAGCAGATTTTAAAATTTTATAACTTCAACCCCCTGTGAGGCAGGGGGATGAGAGTAGACAACGGGATATGAAACCTAAGGAGCTATTTTAAAATAAGAAAAAATTTCAAAAATTTAAAATTTTTGGTTGTGAGGGGGGAGGTTGGGGTGTGTTAGGGGTAGGCGAGGGGGGTAAATTGGTAAGAATTAAGTAGATGAAAGAATAATAATGCAGAAAGCGAAAACCGCGATGAAATAGGCCAAGTATCTAAAAAGTTATTGAATTTAAAAGAAAAAATAGATATAACTGTTTTCCGCCAACCCCCTGTGAGGCAGGGGGATGAAAAAAATATACAGAGTATAAGTAGCACTAGAAGAAGGATAAAATGTAAAGAAAATTTAGAAAAAATAAAATTTAGGGGGTGGGGTGGGAAAAGGGGTTGTTGGGGGTTGGTTGGGGGTGTACAAAAAATATAATTATGTAGCAAAGGTAAAATAAAAATTTTTGGTGAAAACAGTTTAGAAATCGGTTAAGTGGTTTAGGAGATATGGATTTTCAAAGTTTAAAATTTTCGTTTAATAGACAACTCAAAAATTACGTAACTTGAAAAATCGACTTTTTTCCCCGTGGAAAATCAGGGGAAAAAAGTAGATAATATGATAGAGGAACAGTTAAAATGGATTATGTCAAAAGATGATTTAGAAAGGAGGAAAAATAAAGGAGTTACGAGGAAATGAAAATTGTAAATTAAAAGTAGACTTCTCACAACTTTAGTTGTGCGGTCGTGTTAACCGAGGCAGAACTTGTGAGTAGCCCTGGACGTCTTTGTTTTGGTAGTAAAAATCCAACTGCGGTGTTTTTCTGCAGAGCTTGTTGTGCTAATAAATGGTGGAGAAAACCACGGAGTATGGATTCACTTCTGATTTTTGGTGACGAATACAACTTTATTGAAATTTCTTAAAACTACAAACTACGTTTGTAATTACTAACTTTGTCTTGCGGCCGTGTTATACGAGGATTGGATCGTAGCGGGTTTAGTTTTTATGATAAAATTATAAATGAGGTGTCTTCTGATTCGGAAAAAATCACCGCACAATAGTAAATTAAGAAAAAAGTATGTTGTCACTGTAGATTGTTCACAATTTGGAGACGAAATATGTAGAAACTGCAAGATAAGCTTGTATTCACTGTTATAACTTTATTTTACGGAAAATTTTAATTTTTAATGTTATTTCTTATATAACTAGTCACTACTAATTCAATGATGTTCACAAAAAGTTTGCAGCACTAATAGTTTTGGAGTTACCTCCAACGGTTTTTACTCACAAATTTGTTAAAAAAGGGTAAAAAGTCCACTTCCTCTGGAGCAAAAAATCCAAAACTTTGTGTGGGGCTGGAGGTCACTAAGAGGCACCTTTTAACACAAAAATCACTGGGGGTCGTCGATCTAGTTACGGCGTCGTACGCACTTTTAGTTGAAAATTTAACAAAAATCCCCGCTTCCGCGAGGGAAAACGGGTGTAGGTCACTGATTTATGAACGGATTTTAATAAAAAGTATATCGAATTATAGAGGATGAAATAGCGAACACAATGAAGTAAGAAATTTGAATTTTGGTTGAAAACTGTATTAACTGCGAATTTTTTAAAAATGCACTGTGCGAAAATCACTATTTTTCTATAGTAAAAAAACTTTAAATTCACTTTAAAAATCGTAGAATTGTCCGAAAATTATTCTAAAACCACCAGCAGAATGCTGGCGGCAGCGCGCAACTTTTGGTATACAATTTAGATTTTTAGCTGTTAAGAAGCCGAAAAATTGGAATTTTTGGTGCGGAGCGACGCGGAAACGATGCGTTCTCTACGAGCGCGAGCGCCAGACTGGGTTAGGTTAGGTTAGGTTAGGTTAGGTTAGGTTAGGTTAGGTTAGGTTAGGTTAGGTTAGGTTAGGTTAGGTTAGGTTAGGTTAGGTTAGGTTAGGTTAGGTTAGGTTAGGTTAGGTTAGGTTAGGTTAGGTTAGGTTAGGTTAGGTTAGGTTAGGTTAGGTTAGGTTAGGTTAGGTTAGGTTAGGTTAGGTTAGGTTAGGTTAGGTTAGGTTAGGTTAGGTTTTTTTTTTTTTTTTTTTGAATAAGTTGGTACACTGATGAGATTTATTTCAAAATGATGAAGGTGAGACAATTAATTGATGTAGTCAATATGATACGCTCCGGCCAGTTTTAACACAATAGTAATAGTTAAATACATAGCAGCAATGTGTGACGAATTAAAACGAAAAAATAAATTAATAGTCCCGGTGGAGGCTAAAGGTGATGAAGTGATGAAGACTGCGGGGACGGATGTTTCCGCGATTTGATACGGTTGACCCGCCCGTCGCAGCCAACAGCACAGATGATAATG
Source organism: Melitaea athalia (assembly GCA_905220545.2). Taxonomy (NCBI): domain Eukaryota; kingdom Metazoa; phylum Arthropoda; class Insecta; order Lepidoptera; family Nymphalidae; genus Melitaea; species Melitaea athalia. Next base: position 45,294 of record HG992185.1, on the reverse strand, counting down.
AATGGTGAAGGTGATGGATGTGGGGAGGGGTTTTCCCGCGATTGGATACGGTTGACCCCCCCTCACAATTGAAGGTGAAATTAATGGCGGTGAGGCAGTGTCATGAACGGGGCGGGGCCGGCGAATACCGTTATTCCAGCAGCCGCCCAATTCCCAGTGAGATCTACGCCGGTTAACACTACATAGAAAATGGGGGTGAAAATGAATGATCTTATAATTAATAAAAACAGATGAGACAGAATGATTGAAGACAAGACAAGATTTAGATGTAATAGCAATCATTAATCATAAGTAGGGCAGTGGTATAATTAATACTAATAATGTTTTTTTTTTTTTTTTTTTTTTTTTTTTTTTTTTTTTTTTTTTTTTTTTTTTTTTTTTTTTTTTTTTTTAATTATAATTGCTTACATACTATTACAATAATAAAAAAGAGTACATAGAACGAGAAAATATAAATTAAAGAAAATAACGTCTATAAACTGTTATTTATAGTGACTTAGCAAAGTAATAGAATAATGATACAAAATGTAAAAAGGAATGATAACATTCGTTCCATCGAATGAGATCATTCTGAGTCTAAATATTATAAACTACTATTAGGATCACTGAGTTAAAATTATTATCTAATAAATGATGAATCAATGTTAAGTATTGTAATAGAATAGATATAAACATAAGTCCAGGCATTTGATACCTACAAGTAACATATCAGTGATATTGCCAGTGATTATTTAATCACTGTATCAGTAGTAACAAATTAAAATAAAAGTTATGACATTAATTTAAATATTAAATATAAGGATGTTACTTTTAACTAGTTATTTATATACGCTACACTTATATAAGCATAGAATTTTGAAAATAGTCAATAATTGTTCAAGAAAGTCGAGTTCGACTTAGAGCGAGACTCAGATAGTCTCGTCGGAGATGGTTTAAGACGTTGTTATGGCAAGACACGCAATCGGCGACATGCGACAAGGCCGCTGAGGCGGAGCGCGACATCAGCCCATGCGGCAAACATTAGTAAAATATTAGGCTTCAAAGCCCGGTCTCAGCGAGTATAAAAGTGTGACTGTGTGTATATAATATGTCTCCGGCGAGTGTGAGCATGTGTAGCTGTGTAAAGGACTGAGTGTGACAATAAGTGCAGTTATAAGTGAATATATAATATAATGTAATTAGGTAAATGTAAAGTATAATGTTAGAGAATATATATATATATATATAAACATACATAAATAATAGTCTGGAGCGAATAGTCTATGGAGGGATGCAAGTGTGTCTGCAGTTCGTTACTCTATGAAGTTACTATAATTATATATTAAAAAGGTTAATAAGTGATTAGCAGTCAATGCGATAGCATGACTAGAGATGACAATGTTGGATCTACGGAGCCGTCCGAGCCACATCAATAAGTGAGGGTGTCGGGGCGTATCCGTAGTCTATGTTCAATCTAGTCTTGCTTCGCATGATGCGAACCACCGGACATGTGTCCGAGGTTGCCTTGTGCGCTGTGGGGAATTTATTGTCAAATTTCTTGTTATGTGCAATGCAATTATAGCACTTGATATTATTGTCGGTACCTGTTGAGACAGAACCGTCCTCTGAGATGTGAAGGCTTTTCGGGCATTCCTTAAGGGAGTGACCGTCCTCCGCGCAATGCGCGCATCGCTTGGAGACGTATTTACAATGAGTCGAGGTGTGTCCGAACTGCAGACACGTATGACACTGTAAAAAGGGGCTAAATTCCTCTACGTGTACGCGCTGGTAGTCGACGCGTACACGCTCAAGAGAGAGTAAGGCACGGAAAGCAGTAGGATGGGTTATGAACACAGCATTGTATAGGGCGGGGTTACGATTATTTCGCTTAAATTTGTATTTTATATGTGTCGCATTGAACTCGCCGAGTTCCGAGTTTTGTTTTATGATGATGTCGCATAACTCCTCCACAGTGACCTCGTTAGATATACCTTTTAAGATGACCATAGGCTTAAGCCTGTTGGCCACCTCAGCCGAGACCTTAGCGTCTTTAGCGCTGGATATGCGCCGTAGCGCATCATCGCGTTCCCACTCCGAGTCGAACTCGAAGCGAAGCTTATTGTTAGAAACCGGGACTACTCTGGCCGGAGCGTAATTAGTATCCTTAAAAGAAATAGTTGATTTGCAGTTTTTAAGTGTCTCCTCTCTGGAGGCACTAGGAGTCTTTGAGACGACCACGATGGCCGGCTTGGTGATGGGCGGTGTCGCAGCGGCGGGTTTCTTAACCGGGGGTGTAGTCTTGGAGTCGGGGCCAGGGGTGTCCCGGGCCTGAGTTTGTCGCTTGGCGATCGAGGCGTATGTAGACGTAATTATTTTTGTCGCCGATTCGTTGTCCTTTTTTAAATCGGAATTTAATTTATTTATTTGTTCCTGGAGGGTTTTCACTGCAGCGGCGTTTTCCTCCCTGAGCTCCTTAATTTGCCTAATCATACGTTCATTTTGGGATGGGAGCTGAGATATGAGGTCATCGCGGAGAGTTTGAGCTTCTAAGGAGAGATCATGCGGGTTAGCTGACTCAGTTATAGCCAGGTATTTGTTAAAACTAACACGAATTTCTTTCGCTGCCATAATTATGTACTTCTTATTAGCAGAAGTAACGCTGCGCGCCTCCTCGACAGTTTTAATAATTCCAAGTGTAAGTTTGTCGACTACTTCAGTAAAAGTTGATAGGCTGGTGACGTTATCGCTGGTAGTAGGTAAAGGTTTCAAGTCCGCCTCAGCCTTGTTGTCCTTTTTCCCCGCTGGCGGCGCCATGGCGGGGGTTAAAAATTTTTTTTGGGGTTAGGATAGGTAGTTAAGGTTATGAGAAGGTGTTAATCGAAAACCGCTTTAATATCGGTTAAGTTTTGCAAAAGTTATGGATTTTTAAAACTAGCATGAATTTACTTAAAATTTTCAAAATTTTAAAATTTTATAACTACAACCCCCCGTGAGGCAGGGCAATGAAAATTTAACAGGTTAAATGAGACAATAAAAGCTAATATATCCAATTAAATTTATAATGAAAAATAAAATTTTGGGGGGGCGGGGGTAGGTAAGGGTGTGAAAGGGGTGGGTAAGGGGGGTGAATTATCAAAACGTGGATAAAAATGGTAAAATTGATCACAATAGCGAAAACCGCAGTTAAATCGGACTGAAAATGGATTTTTAAGAGGAAAAAATAAGTTTCTCAAAATATTACGTAACTTGAAAATCTACTTTTTTCCCTGTGAAAAACCAGGGGAAAAAAGTCGATAATATGATAGAGGAACACTAAAAATGGATTGTGTCAAAAGATGATTAAGAAAGGAGGAAAAATAACGGAGTTACGAGGAAATGAAAATTTTAAAACGTAAGTAGACCTCTCACAACTTTAGCTGTGCGGTCGTGTTAACCGAGGCAGAACTTGTGAGTTGCCCTGGACGTCTTCGTTTTGGCAGTAAAAATCCAACTGCGGTGTCTTTCTGCAGGGCTAGTAGTGCTGCTTTATGGTAGAAAAAAGCACAGAGTATGGATTCACTTCTGATTTCTGGTGACGAATACAAATTTATTAAAAGTTCTTAAAACTACAAACTACGTTTGTAATTACTAACTTTGTCTTGCGGCCGTGTTATACGAGGATTGGATCGTAGCGGGTTTAGTTTTTATGATAAAATTATAAATGAGGTGTCTTCTGATTCGGAATAAATCACCGCACAATAGTAAATTAAGAAAAAAGTATGTTGTCACTGTAGATTGTTCACAATTTGGAGACGAAATATGTGGAAACTGCAAGATAAGCTTGTATTCACTGTTATGACTTTATTTTACGGAAAATTTTAATTTTTAATGTTATTTCTTATATAACTAGTCACTACTAATTCAATGATGTTCACAAAAAGTTTGCAGCACTAATAGTTTTGGAGTTACCTCCAACGGTTTTTACTCACAAATTTGTTAAAAAAGGGTAAAAAGTCCACTTCCTCTGGAGCAAAAAATCCAAAACTTTGTGTGGGGCTGGAGGTCACTGAGAGGCACCTTTTAACACAAAAATCACTGGGGGTCGTCGATCTAGTTACGGCGTCGTACGCACTTTTAGTTGAAAATTTAACAAAAATCCCCGCTTCCGCGAGGGAAAACGGGTGTAGGTCACTGATTTATGAACGGATTTTAATAAAAAGTATATCGAATTATAGAGGATGAAATAGCGAACACAATGAAGTAAGAAATTTGAATTTTGGTTGAAAACTGTATTAACTGCGAATTTTTTAAAAATGCACTGTGCGAAAATCACTATTTTTCTATAGTAAAAAAACTTTAAATTCACTTTAAAAATCGTAGAATTGTCCGAAAATTATTCTAAAACCACCAGCAGAATGCTGGCGGCAGCGCGCAACTTTTGGTATACAATTTGGATTTTTAGCTGTTAAGAAGCCGAAAAATTGGAATTTTTGGTGCGGAGCGACGCGGAAACGATGCGTTCTCTACGAGCGCGAGCGCCAGACTGGTTAGGTTAGGTTAGGTTAGGTTAGGTTAGGTTAGGTTAGGTTAGGTTAGGTTAGGTTAGGTTAGGTTAGGTTAGGTTAGGTTAGGTTAGGTTAGGTTAGGTTAGGTTAGGTTAGGTTAGGTTAGGTTAGGTTAGGTTAGGTTAGGTTAGGTTAGGTTAGGTTTTTTTTTTTTTTTTTTTTTTTTTTTTTTTTTTTTTTTTTTTTTTTTTTTTCTCGCCCCCGCACTTTATGCGAGACGTTATTAGCTAGTTACTCTTTCATACCAGTTCTCGCTTTCATGCCTCTCGTACTTTCATTCCGCATACTTTTTCTTTCTTGCATTCATCATCTTTCACCGATCAGGGTGGGTTCCCTCTACTTTTAGGCCTATCATATTTATTAACTATTTTCCTTATTTCTACATACACGGGTAAATAATTTGACACAATTGGTTTTTCAAATAATGTTTTTGTGTTACAGGGTTTTCTAAAGACGTATGGATTAATATGATATATTGTCGACATGATATGTAATATCATTATTACAATTATCTAAATTTTTGAATCCATTTTATTAATACAAAATCTTAGTCTAACTTACTTATTATAATGGGGTCCTTAATCTAATCTTATTTTATTGTAACATTCGTTGTTTGTATCTTATTACTACTTTAAACAGCTTTTTGATTATATATTTTACTTTTTATTTATTGTTTAACTAGATTGTTAGTTTTACAATTTAACGTTTTTACGCTGTTTGGATTTCAGATTTACATGTTTGAAGTCTGGACTTAGTACTACAATTTTATACTTATTCTAGACCCTACTTGTAACTATTTACTTTTATGCTACAGTCTTATATTCTAATAATATAAACATAGCATATTTGCCTGCCTCTTTAATATGAACGATTCATTTATTTGCCGATTTTAGTTTAGGGCTAGAGACTTCCTACCAACAGTATAGACCCTTTATAATTTGTTTGTTTTCCCTGTTTTCCAGCAATGGAGGTCCTGTGTAGTGTCGGTGGCCGTGCATTCCCCTCTTGCTCTGCTGGAGTCTTGTCCCGCAGTAAACATACAATTTTTCTCCGAAGCCAAGACCCCCACAGAGTGTCTCGCGCGTGTTTCGCCAGGGGATGGAGACTTCCTGTTTGCAGGCCACCACGTCGACCATCGCGCCCTCAAGAGTACGCAACTGTCGATCTGGCCAATTCGTCCCACCTGCTCCTAACCGGGCAGTCACTGCTGAAGGCGTTGTGATCTAGCTTATCTAGTTTCGCTCTTCGGCAGTTCCTGCAGGAGGGCGGGACGTTCGCCACCCAGTCTGAGCACTCCGTCTTCAGGTGCGGGCCGCCGCAGTGGCTGCACACGTCCACCGACTCCGTACAAAACCTCTTGCTGTGTCCGTAACATAGGCATCGGGCGCACTGCACTAGCGGGGACTGATCCTCAGCCTTTACTCTCTGGAGGTCAATGAGGACCGACCCTTGTCGGGTGATCCTTCCCCAAAGGGCGGGCGAGGTCTCCAGGACCACGTGGGCCGCGTGCGGATTTCGGGCCCGTCGCCTGTATCGAACCTTCACCCTATTTGCCTCCTGGTCGAGGCCGTCAAACAGCTCCCGATTTTGGTTCCTCAGGGCTTTTAATACGTCCTCATCAGTGTTTTCTGAGAGAACGCCCCTCAGAACCAGAAGCGGGTCCCTGTTTGTGACCTCCTCGACCAAGAGGCCCCTACCGCTCTCTTCGACTTTCACTCTAGCCTTGCTACGCTCCTCTTTGGTACTGAAGGCCATCACGACCTTCCGGTCTTTTGCTTTACGCACCCTCTCGACCTTTAGCCACCCTTCTTTGGCTTCGACTGTTTCTCGAAGCTGGGTGAGGACTTCTTCACTCGTCATTTCCTCGTCAGTCGCCGATACCACAAGCGAATGCGTCACAGACGGTCTTCCCGGCTGAGATCCGGCCGCAACGACACCCGCGTACGTCTTCTGTACGGCGACGACTTCCTCCTGTTGTCTTGTCATTCGGTCCTCTATTTGTTTGAGGCGCTGTCCGTTCTCGAGCAGGAGGCGCGTATGCTCTTCCAGCTTTTCGCTCAGCGCTGAGTCCAGGGCCGCCACAGGCGCGGGGCCAGCATCCTTGGTTGTCGGCTCCGCCCCTCCGGCGGTCCCATCCTCAACGCGAGCCTTTATCGCCTCGAGCTCTGATTCGCTCGCCTCAAGCAGCTCGTAAAGGCCGTCTATGGCATCACCTATCATCTTTTTATATTCGCGCTTGAGGTTCTTTGACCCCTTCGTCGCGATAGAGCAGAGAGTAACCAGCTCATCTGCCGCGTCGATCCTGCTTTTCTCCCTTGTCGTCTCGATCGACTGGCGGGAGAAGCGATGGGGACTACAGAGCGACTCTTTCGGAGACTCTGGACTCCCAACCGCCTCGACCTTGTCCTTGCTAGTCATTTGGGTGGTCATTTTGTCTGGGCTGATCCGCACTGGGAGCCTGGACCCTGCTCCGTCAATTGACCTCCTGGTCGTTGTCGAGGGGTGGGCCGTTCCGGCCCTGTCTCTGGGGGGGGTGCGTATGCCGAACATTGTAGGGGGGGCGCGTCAAAGATGTAAAAGGAGATAATAAGGAGATAATTTATAATACAATTTAATGTAAATAGATGTCAATAAATATTTTTTTTTTTTTTTTTTTTTTTTTTTTTTTAGAACCAAAGAGTGGTTTAAAGTTATCTATCTCTAAAGAGGGCGGTTGTAAACGACCGCTCTCCGGTCAAAAAGGCAGGCAAATATGCCCCGGTTGCTATACAACTTAATCCTAATCTTAAAACTAAGAAAAAGTAGAGAATACTCTACTTTTTCTGTAAGGACTCTACGTAGAGTCTCGTCTATGCATTCAATAGATAGCCCTTGAGGAGGGACAGTCGGTGGTGAAAACCGCGTGGCTCTACGACCAGCGGTTGCCGAGATATCTTATCTTCTAATTTCGTTCTTAAAAGACGCTAGAAGGCCCGAACTACTTCTCTAAAAATAGAAATTCGATATTTCGGGAACCGCTGATCGCAGAGACCCGTGCGTGGGTTCCCCGTAATGGGCCCAGTCTTCTTTATCCTCTCCCGGTCCAAAAAATGGGGTCGGGGGGTCAACTCTACGTAGAGTCAGTTGGTACTTATATCGATAGAGCCCACAGTAAAATAGTATACAGAAGAAGTCCCAGTCTTCTGGGTCAAAAATTGACCGAGTTATTTACAATTTAAAAATTTACAAATGGCCGCCAATATGGCCGCCACGAGGTCTGAATTTACTAATCTCGGCCCCTATTTGTCGAAAGTACCCGTGTTTGGGCTCGTTCGATCGGGCTTTTTAAAATCTATAAACTAAGCTTACAAGCAGAATTTTAAACCCAACCCCCGATTTATGGGGTGCAAAAAACAACAAAAATTTTTGAAATTACGATATAAAAAATACTAATTACAATTAAAAAAATTCTGAAAAAATTACTTAATCCTAAAAATAACTTATATTAATTTTTGAAATCACTTTCGAAGATATAGGTCTGCGGGGAGCACCCCCTCGTGCTCACCCTTAAATTTAAAAAATTAATAAAAAGGAAACTATTGGCCCGAAAATTTTCAAACTTGGTATGTATATAGAACTAGTTAATCTACGTTGAATTTAATAAAATTTGGGGGGGGTCGTCGCTTTAGAAAAAAAGATAAAAAATTTTGAAAAATGACGAAATTTTGAAAACCCTATATCTTCGAAAGTACTCACTGGATCTTCTTCTGCGATATGAAGTTTTCCTCGCCGCGCTGCGCCGCGTCGAACAAGCCGCCACACGTCCACCTCGCACACCGGGAAGTGGGAAAACGCGGTGGCGCGAAACTTGTTTTTTTGGCGATTTCTCCGCGCTCGCGCACGGGAAAAATCTGATCTTGGTGTCCAAAGATAGATCTCGCTGCGACCTTTCCAATGATGTATTAAAATATATATGTCGTCGATCTTGTTGACGCAGCGTTTCGATTACAAAGTTCGAATTGTGGCAGAAATCGACTTTTTCACTTATAACTTTTTTGCTGTAACACTTATCACAGAACTCTTTTCACTTTGTTGTGCAGCACATTTTTCCGCACCCGCCGATATATAGCACTTCGACTGCGGTTTCAAAAAACCTATTTTTAGAGCAATTACAAAGTTATTTTCGTGCGGGTCACTATCGGAACAACGTTGTACGCGTGCGTATTAAGTGGCTTACGACTGCGGACTCGGTTAGGTTAGGTTAGGTTAGGTTAGGTTAGGTTAGGTTAGGTTAGGTTAGGTTAGGTTAGGTTAGGTTAGGTTAGGTTAGGTTAGGTTAGGTTAGGTTAGGTTAGGTTAGGTTAGGTTAGGTTAGGTTAGGTTAGGTTTGGGGTGCAAGTCGGTCACCTCCTCGTGGTGCACCCTGGGCAACGGGACGGGCAGCAGTTGTAGCGGTACTGCTGCCTGTCGCGGCTAACGACCGACGGGGAGGGCGCGTAAGCGCATTGGGGTGCCGGGGCCTTTGGGTCGCGCCCCAGGGAGGCGCGAAAGCGCATAGGAGTGTCGAGGCCGTTGGGCACGCTCCTAAGGAAGGGAAGGGCCTCTGGGTCGGTCCCGGATCACCGGGGGGCGGGTCTCGCGGACTTATGGTTCGCGGACTTGTCTTCCGCTCCGGGGGTGGGTCTCGGACCCGGATCACTCCGGGTTCCGGGGATGGGTCTCGGCCCCGGATCACCAGGGCGGGTTTGCGGACTTATGGGGGCCTCGCGGACTCGTCTCTCGGCCCGGGGCGGGGCGGGTCTCGATCTCGGATCACCGGGAGCGGGTCTTGCGGACTTATGGTCTTGCCGACTCGTCTCCCGCTCCGGGAGCGGGGTCTGTTAAGCTTGTCTTTCGGCTCGGAGGTCGTGCGCGGTGCGGGGTGGCACGTAGGCTGCCGACGGTGAGGGTTTGGCGCTGCGACGCGGCGCGGGGAGAGGACGGGGTGGGTGGCTTCGTTCGCCCGCCCCGTGGCGCGGAAGCGCGGGGGTAGGTGCGCTCCGGGTACTTCTCTGCTTTTCGGAGTGGACCCGTGAGCGCAGGCGCTGTGACGGCGCGAAGACGTGGGGGTCGGTTTTTTCCTTCCCCCACCTTGGGGACGGGGTGGGTGGGTTCGCCCGTCCGCCCCGGGGGCGCGAAGGCGCTTTCCCTAGTGCCGAGGCCTCGGTCCGCGGGAGTACAGGGCCGTCGCCACCCCGGTCTTTGCTGACTTACGTTGGCACTGCCCGGGCGGTACGGGGCAGCCTAAGCGCCAGGCAGAGGACGGTCGACTAGGGAGGGGGTTGTCCGACCATCAAATCTGCCCGGGTTGGTACGCGCGGTGCCTCCGCGTGCCACCTATAAGGAAAGGGCCCGTAAGGGCAACGCCGCCGGGGTTTGCAGAGGAATTTGGACTCCTGCGACTCCGGCACGGGCGACGGAGGTGGGCACCGCTGGTTTTTAGTGGGTAGTCCGGCATTGCACCACCGCCGGGAGCCCCACACTCCCGCTGCCCAGCGTGGCGGCGGGGTCAGTGCGTAAATGCATTTTACCAGCGTTAAAAAAAAAAAAAAAAAAAAAAAAAGGTTAGGTTAGGTTAGGTTAGGTTAGGTTAGGTTAGGTTAGGTTTTTTTTTTTTTTTTTTTTTTTTTTTTTTTTTTTTTTTTTTTTTTTTTTTTTTTTTTTTTTTTTTTAAAAATTTTATGCCCCCGGATTGTCATTATTCCGGGTCTTTGTTTGCTAATTTACTCTTTCATACCAGTTCTCGCTTTCATGCCTCTCGTACTTTCATGCTGCATACTAGTATCTTTCTTTCATCCATCACCATTCGCTGATCAGGGTGGGTTCCCTCTACTTATAAGGCCTACTGTTTTATATCTAAGCTTTTATTTCTGTTTGGCTACCTTACTTGTATTCTTTGTGGCTACTTTACTTATCCATTTTTATATTTTTCTTTAAAACAAGGGGTAAATAAATTTGCACAGTTTTGGGAAAAATTTTGGTTTTACAAATTCTTTTTAGGTCATAGTTATTTGTCAATTACAATTTTTCAATAATGAGCTGGTAATGATCATCATCGCCATCTCAATTGCTATGATGTTAACTTTTTGTATTTTACAAATTTCTTATCTTATTATCTATTGTACAGGGTTTTTGGTCTAGTATTATTCTATGTAGACAATTTTCCATAGTTTACCTACTTTTCATATTTACGTACGTGCCTTAACTTTTTAACTATTACCTCAAATAATAATACTACTACTAACACTAAGTTCTTTGTTTAACAACTTTTTCCTTTTTCATTTATTTTAACGTTATTGTCTAAGAGTACATAATTGTAATTGCTAATAGTTTTACATTTGTTTCCTAAGTTTTTATCTTACAACTATTACATTTTACAAAAGTTTATGTTGTTGACTAAAATTACATGTTCTTATACTAAACTTATTTACTAACGGTTGATAACTTGTTTCAATCTACATTTTAACCTAATTAACAATGCTATGATAACTATATACAATTATATAGCCCTAGCATATTTGCCTGTCTTCAAGACAGAGAGCGGTTTATTTACGTGCCTTAAAATTCCAGGATCAAAACTCGTCACCAATCGTTCGGACCCTATATAATTTTGTATTTCCCCGTTCATAGAGGTCTTATGCAGGAGTCGGTGGCCGCGCGTTCCCCTCTTGTTCTGCTGGATACTTGTTCCGCAACAAACATACAAGTTTCCTCCGAAGACAAGACCCTTGCAGAGTGTCTCGCGCGTTTTCCGCCGGGGATGGAGACCACCTGCTAGCATGCCACTGTGCCGATCATCGCACCCTCACGAATACGCGACCGTTGACCGCGCCAAGTCGTCCCACCTCTTCCTGACTGGGCAGTTGCTGTCGAAGGCGTTGTGCTTTGGATCGTCGAGCTTTGCCTTTCGGCAGTTTCTGCATGAGGGTGGGACGCTCGCCACCCAGTCCGTGCACTCCGTCCTTAGGTGCGGTCCGCCACAGTGACTGCAAACATCAACCGACTCCGTGCAAAACCTTTTACTGTGCCCGTATCCGAGGCATCGCGCACACTGGACCAGCGGCGACTGGTCCTCAGCTCTCACCCTTTGAAGATCTATGTGGATATATCCTTTGCGGATAATCCTATTCCAAAGGGTGGGCGAGGTCTCCAGCACCACGTGGCCCACGTGCGGATTCCTTGTTCTTTTTCGGTAGCGAACCCTGACCCGGTTTGTCTCCTGGTCGAGGTCGTCGAACAGCTCCCCGTTCTGGTTCCTTAGGGCCTTCAACACGTCGTCATCAGTGTTATCTGAGGCGACGCCCCTCAGAACCAGAAGTGGGTCCCTGTTGCTCACCTCCTCGACCAGGAGACCACTTCCTCTTTCTTCCACTCTCACTCTTGCTTTCTCTCTCTCCTCTTTCGTGCTAAAAGCCATCACTACTTTCCTATCCTTGGCTTTACGCACCCTGTCCACTTTGACCCATCCTTCTTTTGCCTCCACCGCTTCCCGAAGCTGGTTGAGGACCTCTTCGCTTGTCTTGGTTTCGTCGCTCGACGAGACCACCAGCGAGTGTGAGACAGCCGGTCTCCTCGGCGGAGAACCAGCCGCGACAACACCCGCATACGTCTGCCGGGCGACGACCGTCTCCTCCTGTTGTTTACTGATCAAGTCCTGCAGGGCCTTGATGCGCTGCCCGTTGTCGAGCAAGAGGCGAGTGTGCTCTTCAAGTTTCTGGCTCAGCAAGGGGTCCGGGGCCACCGCGGGTGCAGGGACGACATCCTTGGTCGCCGGCCCCGCCTCCCCGGTGATCACCTCCCCCATGCGAACTACCCTTAGAGCCCTTAGCTCACACTCGCTCGCCTCGAGCAGCTCATACAGTCCGCTGACAGCGTCGGCAATCATTTTCTTATACTCTCGTTTTAGGTTTTTCGAGTTGGTCGTCGCGATTGCCGACAGATCTACCAGCTCGTCTGCACGCTCCAGTCTACTGCCCGTCCTGGACATCTCCGCTGATTGGCGGGAGAAGCGGTGGGGACTGCAGTCTATCTTCTCTTTCGGAGGTTCTGGACTCAGGTGGAGTGAGTTTGTATTTATAGGTTTAGGCGGCGATATCGTAAAAGAAAGGCTAGTTCTAAGCGGAGCCTTTCCTGCATCCTTCGGAGGAGCCACCGCCTCAACCTTGTCCTTTGCTATTATTTTGGAGTGGTTTTTCAGTGGGCTAGTCCGCCCAGGGACTTTTGAAACCACTCCGTCAGTTGGGGTCTTAATCGGTTTTGAGGGCTGGACCGTTCCAGCTCTATCTTTGGGGGTGCGTATCCCAAACATCTCGGGGGCGCGTCAGTAATATTAAAAATGGGAGGAAATTATAATAAAAACAAGTTAATAAAATAAGATAGTCAATAAATATTTAGAGAACCAAAAAAGGCTTTAAAAGTTAATTTCCTCCCGAGAGAGCGGTTGTAAACGACCGCTTCCGTGTCAAAAAGGCAGGCAAATATGCCCCGGTACCTATTGAACTTATAACTAAACTAAAACTAAGAAAAAGTAGAGAAAACTCTACTTTTTCTGTTAGGACTCTATGTAGAGTCACCTCCTACGGTCAGAAATAAAGCTCTTCCAGAGAGCTTGTCACTAGAGAAAACCGCGTGTCGCTACGACCAGCGGTTCCCGAGATATTGCGCCTCAAAGATTTCCAATATGGCGTCCGCGCAATCGGTCTAAGTCTAGACCGATTTTTAAAAATTAATAACTCGGGAACCACGGGTCGCAGAACCACGTGCGACGGCTCTCCGTGTCGAGCGCGATGAGATCTATGTGACCTCCGTCCCAAAATCGCAATTTGGGGGTCAACTCTACATGGAGTCCCCAGCCCCACCAGCAGATGGAGAAAATCGTGGCCCACACAATAGTGAAAGCCCCGACTCTCCCCGATGCCTGGTTCAGAAGTTACAGCAATTTAAAACTTTTCAAGATGGCCGCCAATATGGCCACCTTGTCACAGTTTATTTCTAAAATCGGTTAATATGATCCGAAAATACCCGTTCTTGGGCTCGTTTTATTCGTCTCGACGAGTGTAGTAAGATTTTAAGGTCAAAATATTTTTAAAATCTACCCCCGATTTATGGGGTTGAAAAAACCTTATTTTTAACACTATAACTTAAATAAAAAATACAAAAAACGAAATTAAAAATCTACAAAAAATTAAGTGAACTAACTTAACTATAAACAATTTTTAGAGGTGGTTTCCGAAGAGATCGGGCCAAGGGTTGCGACCCCACGTGCACACCCTTAATTTTCAAAAATTAATAACTCCGAAAGTTTCCAGCCGAAAATTTTGAAATTTGGTACAAAGATAAAACTAATAAAACACTACAAAATAGACAAAAAATAAATGGGGGTCGTCGCTTTACTTTTTTTGATAATTAATTTTGAATTTTGACAAATTTTTGTTAACTCGATATCTTCGGAACCACTAACCGTATTTTGATGTCCGGTACGTTGTTGGTTAGGTCTCGCCGAGACGCGTCGTTTGGTGTATCGCACGTTGCTGTAGTCACTCGGGAAGTCAAAACACGTGGCCACGTGGTTTGTGGTTTTCCACGAATAACTCCACGAGTTTTCTACGGAAAAATCCGTGGGATGTGTCAAATCCTAGAGCTCATTGAGCCCCGTCGAATGATGCAAAAATATATATATGTTGTCGCTTTCCTTTTTGCAGCGTTTCACAAAATATGTTTAAAATTTTTGAATTTTCACACTTTTTCACTTTTTTCACCACTGAAAAATTCGAATTTTGAAAAACCAAATGTGTCACTGTATAGTCCGTTCAATGGCGCAACTTTTGATATATAGTTTAATAATTTTCGAGCACTTTTTACCACTTTTATGATTTTTTAAATAATTTTCGTGTGAAGAGCAACTGCGAAATCGACCGTTTCCGACTGCGGGCGGGGCGTCTCTGGGTTAGGTTAGGTTAGGTTAGGTTAGGTTAGGTTAGGTTAGGTTAGGTTAGGTTAGGTTAGGTTAGGTTAGGTTAGGTTAGGTTAGGTTAGGTTAGGTTAGGTTAGGTTAGGTTAGGTTAGGTTAGGTTAGGTTAGGTTAGGTTAGGTTAGGTTAGGTTAGGTTAGGTTAGGTTAGGTTAGGTTAGGTTAGGTTAGGTTAGGTTAGGTTAGGTTAGGTTAGGTTAGGTTAGGTTAGGTTAGGTTAGGTTAGGTTAGGTTAGGTTAGGTTAGGTTAGGTTAGGTTAGGTTAGGTTAGGTTAGGTTAGGTTAGGTTAGGTTAGGTTAGGTTAGGTTAGGTTAGGTTAGGTTAGGTTAGGTTAGGTTAGGTTAGGTTAGGTTAGGTTAGGTTTTTTTTTTTTTTTTTTTTTTTTTTTTTTTTTTTTTTTTTTTTTTTTTTTTTTTTTTTTTTTTTCTCGCCCCCGCAAGACATGCGAGTCGGTTTTTGCTAGTTCCTCTTTCATACCAGTTCTCGCTTTCATGCCTCTCGTACTTTCATGCTGCATACTAATTTCTTCATTCATTCATCACCTTTCACCGATCAGGGTGGGTTCCCTCTACTTTTGGGCCTACTGGTTATATAGCTACCTTACTTATTTTATTTAACACAGGGTAAATAATTTTTACACATGTAGTTTTTGATATAGTTTTTGTTTTACAGGGATTTACATTTTGTTATAAGCTATACAATTTTATCTTGGTGATAGTTACCATCACCTTTACAAATTATTATATTTCTGCTTATACTAATATTAGATGTTATTGCTCTATTTTGAACAATAGGGTTCCTACAGTTACTTTTAACAGCTTTTTTCTTATTAATTAACTTATTGACTAATGTCTTACACTTTGTTGTTCTGTCTTATACTTTATTTTGAATACATTTTAATATCTGTTACTTCAATAATATTTGACTTTAATTTGCGACAGTAAATAATGTTCTGTAATTTGTATATTTACTATCTTTATTTGTATCGTCTCATTTTTAGCAATTTATTTACAGTTTTACATCTATTTTACAGTTTTTAGAACCAGCTTCTATTTTAATAGTGTGACAAAATTTCGCTTACAGTAATTGTTATAATCACACGAGTTGTGTCCTATTACTAATCATATTTACACCTTAATCTATGCTATCTACTTATATACTAATTATATAATAGTAGCATATTTGCCTGCCTTATTAATGAAGAGCGATTTCTTTATTTGCTACCCCGTTTTTAATTAGTAGTAACTCGTCACGGACGTCGTGGACGACCCTATGTAGCTCAGAGCTCCCTGTTTGTATATGTACAGAAGTACTGTGTGTAGTCGGTGGCCATGCGTTCCCCTCTTGCTCTGCTGGAGTCTTGTCCCGTAACAAACATACAAGTTTCCTCCGAAGCCAAGACCCCCGCAAAGTGTCTCGCGCGTGTTTCGCCAGGGGATGGAGACTTCTCGTTCGCAGGCCACCGCACCGACCATCGCACTCTCATGAGTACGCAACTGTCGACCGCGCCAGGTCGTCCCACCTCTTTCTGACCGGGCAGTCACTGCTAAAGGCGTTGTGTTTTAGTTCGTCTAACTTTGCCTTTCGGCAGTTCCTGCATGAGGGCGGGACGCCCGCTGCCCAGTCTGCGCACTCCGTCTTCAAGTGCGGGCCACCGCAGTGGCTGCACACGTCCACCGACTCCACACAAAACTTCCTGCTGTGCCCATAACCCAAGCAACGGGAGCACTGCACCAACGGGGACTGGTCCTCGGCCCTTACCCTTTGGAGGTCAATGTGGACAAACCCTTGCCGGGTGATCCTACCCCAGAGGGAGGGCGAGGTCTCCAAGACCACGTGGGCTGCGTGCGGATTTCGGGCCCGTCGCCTATAGCGAACCCTAACCCTTGAGGTCTCCTGGTCGAGGCCGTCGAACAGCTCCCGGTTCTGGTTCTTTAGGGCCTTCAGAACATCTTCATCAGTATCGTCCGAGCGGACTCCCCTCAGAACCAGAAGCGGGTCCCTGTTGCTGACCTCCTCGACCAGGAGGCCCTTACCTTTCTCCTCCACTCTCATACGCGCTTTACTCCTTTCCTCTTTGCTGGCAAAGGACATGACCACCTTACGGTCCTTTGCTTTGCGCACCTTCTCGACATTTATCCACCCTGTTTTGGCTTCGATGGTCTCTCGCAACTTAGTGAGGACATCCTCTCCTGTCATTTCTTCGTCAGTCGAAGTTACCACGAGCGAGTGTGTGACGGCCGGTCCCTCCGATGGAGATCCAGCCGCCACAACACTCGCGTATGTCCTCTGAGCGACGACTTCTTCGTGTTGCTTTGCGAGTCGTTCTTCGATGTCTCTAAGACGCTGACCATTTTCAAGCAGGAGGCGAGTATGCTCGTCAAGCTTCTCGCTCAGCGCGGAGTCCAGGGCCGCCACAGGCGCGGGGCCGGCATCATCGGTTGTCGGCTCCACCCCTCCGGCGGTCCCACCCTCAACGCGAGCCTTTATCGCCTCGAGCTCTGATTCGCTCGCCTCAAGCAGCTCGTAAAGGCCGTCTATGGCATCACCTATCATCTTTTTATACTCGCGCTTGAGGTTTTTTGACCCCTTCGTCGCGATAGAGCAGAGAGTAACCAGCTCATCTGCCGCGTCGATCCTGCTTTTCTCCCTTGTCGTCTCGATCGATTGGCGGGAGAAGCGATGGGGACTACAGAGCGACTCTTTCGGAGACTCTGGACTCCCAACCGCCTCGACCTTGTCCTTGCTAATCATTTGGGCGGTCCCTTTGTCTGGGCTGATCCGCACTGGGAGCCTGGACCCTGCTCCGTCGATTGACCTCCTGGTCGTTGTCGAGGGTTGGGCCGTTCCGGCCCTGTCTCTGGGGGGGGTGCGTATGCCGAACATTTTGGGGGGCGCGTCAAGGATGTAAAAAGGAGATAATAATATGCGATACGATAAAATGTAAATAAGATGTCAAAATTTATCTTTTAAAACCGAAAAGAGGTTTTAAAAGTTATTTATCTCCTAAGGAGCGGTTGTAGAGGACCGCTCTTCGGTCAAAAAGGCAGGCAAATATGCCCCGGTGTCTAAACAACTTAATCCTAATCTTAAAACTAAGAAAAAGTAGAGAATACTCTACTTTTTCGTCTGCGACTCTACGTAGAGTCTGGTCGCTATATTCATGGGATAGCCCTTGAGGAGGGACAGTCTAAGGAAAAAACCGCGTCGCTCTACGACCAGCGGTTGCCGAGATATCTTATCTTCTAATTTCGTTCTTTGTCGACCCTAAGGGCCCGGACTG
>HG992185.1:0-22500 GCA_905220545.2 Melitaea athalia | reverse complement strand
TAAATGGTAATAACTTAAGGGTACGATAATACATTATACGATTAGATACAGACTTCTAATACAAATGAAAGAGGCGCATATAAAAATAAACAAGTATGTACATGGAAATGAACAAATAGAATTGAACATGTATTAATTACAAGTGTAAATGGTGACAAGATGAGGTACTATTGTACATTATAATGATGCTAACTTATTTATACATAAAATAATAACTTAATTTGATTTGATATCTTTTGTTCACAAGAGAACAAGCGCGATTTCAACTCTTTAAGAAGTTAAGATATCAGGGTCCTCGACGTTTAACTAGCAGGGTTGTTATTATATTCCTTGAGGGCACTCAGGATCGAGTCCGCCAACTTGGCAAAAGATTGGACGCAGTGTTTGTTCTTGACGAACTCATTTATCCGGAAGGCCGGGAATCCAAGGAAACGACAGACCGCCTCATGCTCGTATCTGTCCCTCGAAAATCTAGGGCACTGCTGTAACAGGTGCTCCAGGGTTTGCCGAGAGGCATTATCGCAGGGGCAGACATCGAGATCGGTGATCTTGAATCTATGTAGATATGTAAGGTTGTAGGCGTGTCCCGTGAGTGCTTGTGTAAGTGTAAATGTGGTGTCAGTGTTTTTGAACAGGGTGTGGATGTCGTCGATTGTGGGAAGTAGTGCGTGTGTGTGTCTGCCGTTCTCGTCGCTGTTGTACCAGTCGTTCCATGCGGAGTAGCTGCTCTCTCTCGCATGGCGCTTAACGAAGCTGATGGGGAAATAATCGTAATCTGGCGCCTTATGAGCCTTAGTCGCCAGCTTCGCCATCGTGTCCGCAATTTCGTTACCGGCTATATCTGCATGGCTTTTAACCCAGGCAAGGTCGATACAGCCGGTGTGACTATGTATAATGTTGTGTATTTTCGAGACTAGTGGGTGTGTATTGCTGCGATTCTGAGTGGCTTGGATGGCGGATCTGGAGTCTGAAAAGATAAGGGTGTGTGCATAGTTTTTCTCGGAGGCCCACCCGGCTGCCTGACTGATAGCAAACAGTTCGGCCTGAAAGACGGAGCAGCTATTGTGAAGTTTGAATTTGCGGATTATAGGCATATTATCCTCTCCTTCAAAGCAAACAAAGGCCGCTCCGACTGAGTCGTCCTCCAGTTTGCTACCGTCAGTGTATATGGTGATGATGGGATGGGGGAGGGAAGAGATGTGTTCGGCCAGTTCGGGTTGAGAGTAGAAGAATTTCGGTAGGGTAGTGATTCTATCGGCTGGGTGTAAGAGTCTATGAGGAGGGATGTGTCGCTCTAGGGGGATGTCGTCAGGAAGAAAGTCGCATTTGCCCGTGAGTCGAGCCATCTCGATTCGGTGGACCTCGATGACTTTGAGGTCCAGGGGTGTGAAGCGCGCCAGTGAAATGGCGGCGACTGTGGACACAGTGCGGAAGGCCTTAATTGCCCGAATCGCGAATCCACGTTGTAAACTAAGGAGTTTCTGTCTTATATATTTCTTCCTGGCGACATGACCCCAGATGCCGGCAGCGTATGTGACAATAGGTTGTATAACTTGCAAGTAAATAGTGCGGATGTTCTCCGGGTGGGCACCCCAGGTGGGTCTGCAGTACATGATGAGCTTGTTGAATATATGTGTGGCCTTGTTGATGACGTGTGTGATGTGTCTGTTGAAGAGTAGTTTTGAGTCCAGAACGACGCCAAGTAGTTTGATGTCGTCCTGGAAGTGTAGTGCATGTGAGTCAATGTTAATGTTAGCGTGTCTTGCCTTGTCGCTGAAGGCGATGGCTTGTGTTTTTGTGGGGCTAAACGTGAGCTTGACCCCCTTTCCCCAGCTCACGATGGCGTGTAGTGATTGGTTAGTTATGTTTTGCAGTGAAGCCAAATCCCCAGCAGCCGCGACGAGTAGAACATCATCCGCGAACGCCTGTAGCCGACACCCAGGGGGTAAATCAAGCTCCAGGAGCTCGTCGAGGATGATGTTCCACAAAATAGGGCCGCAAGCAGATCCCTGTATGCAACCCTTAGTCATGGTCTTGGAGACTCTGCAGCCGGCGTGGTCGAGAGTAACAGTCCTGTCTGTCGTGTAGTTAAGAATGAGTCCGTATATGTTTGAGGGGCAGTCGATAAGCCTGAGTCTGTGGAAGAGGGCTGGCCACCAGGCGTTGTCAAAGGCGGCCTTGATGTCCAAAGAAACCGCCAGAGTCATAAGTCCGTCTGTCCTGTTACGTCTAATTTTGTCGATGGCCGCCTTAAGGGCAGCCGTTGTGCTTGTCAGTGGCCTGAATCCGTACTGGTTCTCGTTCAACTTGTCCGCCTTCATCGCGGCAAACGTGACGCGACGGACAAATAGTTTCTCGAGAGCCTTTCCGAAGACAGGCAAAAGTCCTATCGGTCTGTATGAGTTTAGGTCGGTGCGGTCGGTCTTGTTGGGCTTAGGGATGATCTTAACGTATGCCCTCTTCCACTGTTTAGGAAAGTGTTGTAGGGTAAGGCAACGGTTGTAGATGTCGGTAAGTAGGTTGGGAAATAATTGGGCAAAGTGTAGACAGATGTCAGAAGTCAGGTTGTCGAGTCCGGGAGCCTTTTTAGGGCTCATGTCATCAAGCACTTCGAGCACTTCTTGTGCCGTGAAGGGCTTGTCAGGTTCTGTGTTGCAGTCATTATGTGAGTTAACTCTGAGGTCATTATGTCGGGGTTCAGTATCAGGTCCGTCATCGGGATAAAATTTGTTAAGTAACGCTTGGGCTGTGTCTTGTCCGTCAGTGGTGTAAGTGTCGTTTAGTCGTAATGTAGTGGGAGGGCTTCGCGGGTTCGATTCCTTTAGAAGCCTATTGGTAAGGGACCAGACGTTTTCTTTGTTCTGCAATTTGCAGAACTCCCTGAAGCTGGTGGTGGATTCGCTCCTAAGTTCATTTGCATACTGTTCCTTTATATCTCGCAGCTGGCTGGCCAGAGAGTCGGTAGGTCTCCCGTCCCTCTTGGCCGCATGCAGTGCTCGATGGAGGCTTATGACTTCACGCTTGCGAGTCTCCAGGGCCTCCGACCACCAGGGAGGTTTGGCTTTGGAGCCCGGTGTCCTAATGGGCATGGACTCCTTGCATGCGGAGTGTATAATGTTGGTGATTCTGTCGATGAACTGCTCCAGCTCGTCAGGATTGAGGGAGTCTATAGGTATGTCTAGAAGTGTACTGTTGTTAATGTGTGTGATAAGTGAGGCTTTGAATGTTGGCCAATGTGCCTTGTGATTTTTGTATTGGAAGGTGGTTGTGTTGGTGTGTTGTGAAGTGTGTGTGTGTGTGATAAAGTGATTGAAAGTGACTGTAAATTCAATCGCATTATGTTGTGAGGAGGTGCATGCGGATAAGTTCACCTTCCAGTCTTTAATGTGTTCATATATATGTGTAGACGCCAGAGTGAGATCTATTATGGAGGAGCGCTGACGCTGGTGTGTAAAGGTCTCGAATGTGGGTACAGAGCCAGAGTTGCACACAGACAGATCGTTAGCCTGTATGAGATCGTAAATCTCCTCACCCCTTCTGTTAGTGCGAGCGCTCCCCCATAACGGGTGCCAACCGTTAAAATCGCCACCCAGAATGCAGTGCGCATGAGTGTTGTGTCGTAGGAAGTTTTCCATGAGTGCTAGTGTGTTGTGTGTGTCTGTGGGGGGCTCAATATAAATTGACCCAATGTAAATTTGTACAGGTCCCACCTGTGCCCGAACCATGCACAGGTTCGGGGACGAGTATTCTGAAATGCCTAAAATTTGGCAGACGTTGGGTTTAGTGATAATACATGATTTAACAGCTCTGTTGGCGATGGGAAATTGAAATAAATCTAGCCCGCGGATGGATTTAACCTCGTCCCGTGCCCCTATATATGGTTCGGTCACGAGAGCTATGGCGTGTGGGCTATTGTGAAAGTACTGTAAGAACTCGTGAAGCGAATTCTTGGATCGATCTAAGTTGCACTGAATAATCTTTAATTGTTTAAAACGATCCATAATCGATATTGGATTGGGTTTTGTTTCTCATAGCCCTCAGGATGGGACATGTGTTAGAAGTGGCTTTGTGCTCGGTTGTGTTATTGTTGTTGGTGAATCTATTGTTATGTGAGGAGCAGTTATAGCATTTGGGAGCTGATTCCTTATTATTGCATTGGGAGTGTGTGTGTCCCTCCTCCGCGCAGTGTGCGCAGCGTTTGGAGGGGGTGTGACAGTGTGTCTGTGTGTGCCCGAATTGCAGGCACGAGTGGCACTGAAGGAAGGGCGAGAACTCCTCCACATGAACCCGCTGGTAGTCAACCCTGACCCTACCCATAGCCATGAGGGTGCGGAAGGCCCGAGGGCTTGTTAGGAGCACGGCGTTGTATAGGGCCTCGTTGCGGTTGTTTTTAATAAATTTTAATATAATGTCGCTGTTATTGTACTCACCGAGCTCGATGTTCTGCTTGAGTAGGACAGATACTAGCTCCTCGGAGGTCGTCTCCTTGCCTATTCCTTTTATAATGGCCATTGGTTTCAGTCGGTTTGCGATCTCTGCCTTGGCTTTCGCATTTTCCGCGTTTTGAATGCGTTTTAATGCATCATTTCTGTCACTTTCGTTGTCGAATTCGACCCTGAGTTTACCCTTGGATAAGGGCGTGATTCTGGCCGGGGCATAATGAGTGTTTTTAAAGGATATTGTGTTACGTAAGGCATCAAGAGCCTCCTGTTTATTATTAGCTGGTGTCGTCGGTGTGACCACGATGGCTGGCCTGGTGGAGGGTGGCGTGGCTACGACCACCTTAGTAGCAGTAGGAAGACTGGCAGCAGGGGAGGGGGCGGTTTTCGAGTTCAGCTTCTTTGTGATTGAAGCGTAGGAGTCGGTGATCTTTTTGGCGGTCTGCTCGGTGTTTGACATGATGTTTGTGCCCAGACCGTCGATTTTCCCCTCGATGCGACTCAGCGCCAGGAGGAGGGATTGGTTGGTAGGATCTGTAGGGGCGGATGCAGGAGCGGGGGTAGGGGGGGCGCGTTCGATGATCTTTTTATGAGCTTCGAGGGCTACGCAGATCTCCGCCGCGGCGTCGATGGCTAGGTCCCGGTTCTGTGATGTGACGCTCTTGTTTCCTTCGGTTGGGCTGAGGGACTTTCTGATGGTGTCGGCGAGTTTAAGCACAATTCTCTCGAAGGACTGAGTGTCGGAGACGTCAGTCGCTCTGACTGGTAGAGGCAAGCGATCTTGCTTATTAGATTTAGCTTTGGGTTTTGCCTTTGGTTTTTGTTTGGCAGTGACAGCGGCACTGTCGGGGGGAGAGGGGGGGGGTGAAGGTGAGGGTGAGGTTTCCTTTTCAGGGGGGCGGGTGGGCGAGGGCGCCCTGGTGACGGGCGGAGAGTGAAACATATTCGAAGAAAAGGATTTTTAGTAAATTTTAAAATTTGGGGGGGGGGGGGGGGGGGGTTACAATATGGTAGGGGGGAGGCCTTGAGGTATGTGTGAGATACCCTAGGTAAGCACGAAGAAAAAAAGAAGTTTTGGGGGTGTAAACAAAATTTACTCCGAGACGGCGCAGGGGAGGGGGGGGAAAAATAGTTGGGGGGGAGCTCCTTCCTCTCTATAGTAAGGATGCCTGATGGCTTTTAGGTCAGCCCTTCCAGGGAAAAAGTTATTCCCCTGGAAGTGCAAAAACCTGGGATTATGGAGCCGCTGATGAGGTGGTTGGATAGATTACCCTTATGATCGCTTCTCGTAAGAGAACCGATCTTCTATCAGAACTCGTCTAGGACGCCCCGTTTAGCCGCTGCGCCGATTACCAACTTAGTCGGTGATGGCGTCGGGGACCCTTTCTTTGCTCCGAGCGTGATATCTCAGGAACTGCTCGTCGGAATGGGTTGAAATAAAATGTCATCCACTCTTTATTAGGTGGGGGATATATTTGGATTAAAAAAAAAGGTGGTCCGGAAGCAAGTTTTTGAGTGAGGGGGCTCGGGAAAAAGGGAAAAAAGTTTTTCACCTGAATATGGGCTTGTTTTCGGAAAGTACTAAAGTGAGGGTGGTGGGGGGCACCTCGTCTTAAAGGGCGAAGCGAGGCGGATCAGGGACAATTTTAAAAAGTTTAAAAAAGTGAGAAATTGGGGGGTGGGGGTAAGAAAAAGGGGGGGGTGGGGGTTGGTTAGGGGTGAACTCTGGGTGGGGTTGGGTAGACAGGGTAAAATAAGGAATTTAGGTGAAAGCCGCTTGATGATGAGTCGAGTGGATCAAAAGATATGGAATTTTAAAATTTTTGTTGAATTTTGAATTATATATTTAAAATAACGGAAAAACTTCTTTTTTTCCCTTGGGAATTTCGGAAAAAAAAGTAGGTGGAATTGAGGAGGGGGGTCTAGAAGGTTTCACAGTCAAGGGAAATGAGGATCTGTCGAAGAACAAGTGGGAAATCACTGAATTTAAATTTACTATTTTTTACGAAGTTTTACAATTTTCACGTAATCAGTAAAAAATTCGTAGAAAAGTCAATTATGGTGATAAAATTCTGATTGATGTCTTAAATTGTTCTGTGCACTGGCGCTCACTAATAAATGTACTAAAATTATGGTGTCCTCGCTTTAGTTTTTGAAACAGATTAGTTTAAACTTTTACTTGAATTGAACGAACTTTGTTTAGTATGTTTCCACTATGTAAAAAAAGTTTTTTCTGGTTCCTCACCTCAAATCCTCTTAGTTACAAGCCACGGCATCCGTGGAAGCAAATAATTTGATAAAATTCACTGTCACTGTATGATTTCACGTAACGGTTTTTTGTGCAAACTTAAGGTAAATTGTCCATAAAAAACCCAAATTTGGTTGAAAAATTTTTTGGTTTTCACTAACTTATATATAGTTCAAAAGTACGTTTTATGACACAATAAAAACCATGGGTCATCGATCTTATTTTCACGGCGTACGCGTTCAAAGTTTTTTAATAACAAAAGTTAAGTTTGTAACTGTTATAAAAAATAGTTCTAATCAACCGATTTTAAAGCACTATATATCAAAATGAAGAAGGTTTTACACAGAATCTATGGAATGTAACAGCACAATTTTATCTTCAGAGGGAAAAAAGTTATGAATTTTTAAAGAGAGCACTATCAATGTTTTTCACAATTTCTCACGGTTTCTTTGCACTGAAATCACTTAAACTGTTGTAGAAAATCGGAAAATGGTCCAAAAATTATTTGAAGACCACCAGCGAAAAGCTGGCGGCAGCGCGCAACTTTTGATATATTAGAGGGATTTTTATCACTTATGGAGCCGAAGTTAGCGATTTTTTGGTACGGAGCGACGTGGAAACGATGCGTTCTCTACGAGCGCGAGCGCCAGACTGGTTAGGTTAGGTTAGGTTAGGTTAGGTTAGGTTAGGTTAGGTTAGGTTAGGTTAGGTTAGGTTAGGTTAGGTTAGGTTAGGTTAGGTTAGGTTAGGTTAGGTTAGGTTAGGTTAGGTTAGGTTAGGTTAGGTTAGGTTAGGTTAGGTTAGGTTAGGTTAGGTTAGGTTAGGTTAGGTTAGGTTAGGTTAGGTTAGGTTAGGTTAGGTTAGGTTAGGTTAGGTTAGGTTAGGTTAGGTTAGGTTAGGTTAGGTTAGGTTAGGTTAGGTTAGGTTAGGTTAGGTTAGGTTAGGTTAGGTTAGGTTAGGTTAGGTTAGGTTAGGTTAGGTTAGGTTAGGTTAGGTTAGGTTAGGTTAGGTTAGGTTAGGTTAGGTTAGGTTAGGTTAGGTTAGGTTAGGTTAGGTTAGGTTAGGTTAGGTTAGGTTAGGTTAGGTTAGGTTAGGTTAGGTTAGGTTAGGTTAGGTTAGGTTAGGTTAGGTTAGGTTAGGTTAGGTTAGGTTAGGTTAGGTTAGGTTAGGTTAGGTTAGGTTAGGTTAGGTTAGGTTAGGTTAGGTTAGGTTAGGTTAGGTTAGGTTAGGTTAGGTTAGGTTAGGTTAGGTTAGGTTAGGTTAGGTTAGGTTAGGTTAGGTTAGGTTAGGTTAGGTTAGGTTAGGTTAGGTTAGGTTAGGTTAGGTTAGGTTAGGTTAGGTTAGGTTAGGTTAGGTTAGGTTAGGTTAGGTTAGGTTAGGTTAGGTTAGGTTAGGTTAGGTTAGGTTAGGTTAGGTTAGGTTAGGTTAGGTTAGGTTAGGTTAGGTTAGGTTAGGTTAGGTTAGGTTAGGTTAGGTTAGGTTAGGTTAGGTTAGGTTAGGTTAGGTTAGGTTAGGTTAGGTTAGGTTAGGTTAGGTTAGGTTAGGTTAGGTTAGGTTAGGTTAGGTTAGGTTAGGTTAGGTTAGGTTAGGTTAGGTTAGGTTAGGTTAGGTTAGGTTAGGTTAGGTTAGGTTAGGTTAGGTTAGGTTAGGTTAGGTTAGGTTAGGTTAGGTTAGGTTAGGTTAGGTTAGGTTTTTTTTTTTTTTTTTTTTTTTAAATGAGTTGAATCGCATTGTGATCTTTTTATTTGCATGATGATGTGATGAGAAGACAATTTTTCATGAGTGGGTTTAGGTACGCTCCGGCTATGGTGTTGTTAGTCTTATTTTTACTAAGTAGCTAGGTTTGTGGAATAAGACGATTAGAAGATAATTGTAACGTTGGTGGTCCCAGTTGGAGTCTTAAAAATGATGTGGTGACTGTCTATGGGAAGGGGCTGGCCTGCGATTTGATACAGTTGGCCCTTTCCACATAGTCAAGGCAGCACAGGTGATGAAAATTGATGGTAATGAAGATGAATATGAATGATGAGGGTGAAGAGCCGTGGAGTAAGCGGGGCCAGCTATTGATTTGTTCTGGCAGCCGCTAACACCTCAACGATGACACAGCTAATTGGCTCTGGTGATAACAATGGAAATGAGGTGATAGATCTTAAGTCTAAAAGAGACAATAAATTTGACGATTATACAATAATATGTGGTGTGATTGTAAACAACAGTTAACAGAGTTTGAGGCATAAGTATTGTAAGTTTAAACAATTATAAAATAAGAAAAGTATTAATATTAGACAATCATAAGAGAATAGGAAAAGTATTTACATGTAATTGTTTTTATAAAATTGTCTTAAGTCTAGGTAAGAACAATAGTGAAATCATGAGTATTGTAAGTTAACAATCATAAGGAAATAAGAAAAGTATTAATAATGCCTGTTTTTTTTATTTTATTTTTTTTTTTTTTATTTTTTTTTTTTTTTTTTTATTTTTTTATTTTTTTTTTTTTTAATTTAATTTTTTTTTTTTTTTTTTTTTTTTTTTTTTTTTTTTTTAATTTTTTTTTTTTTTTTTTTTTTTTTTTCATTAACGTATATATGTATATATTTTTTTTTTATATGTATATAAATATAATTTTTTTTTTTTTTTTTTTTTTTTTTTTTTTTTTTCCTTAAGTCTAGATGAGAACAATAGTTGAGGCGTAAGTTATAAATTTAAATAATAATCAGAGAATATACACAAAGGGTACAATATAGTAAAGGTACAGTATATACATCGGGGCCTCAATGGCTGGCATTATACTCCTTAAGTACCTTCAGGATGGAGTCCGACAGGCGAAAGTAGGAGGTGACGCATGACCTGTGTGGTATGAGGTCTATCAGGGTATATGGAGACACTCCGGTGTGTCTGCATAGTTGCTCGTGTTTAAATCTAAAGGCGGAGAACTCAGGGCATCTCTGAAGAAGATGCTGGAGGCTCTGGGGTGTTGACCTGTCGCAGGGGCAAAAGTCGTCCTCGGCAAGTTTGAACTTGAGTAAGTAGGTTTTGTTGAATGCGTGTCCGGTGAGCGTTTGCGTGAGGGTGAATGTGATGTGTACTGTTTGAAACAGTGAGTGAATGTTGTCTAGTGTTGGGAGAAGGTTACGTGTGTGTTGGCCCTGTTGCGCATTCTCGTACCTTTCCCGCCATTGGGTGAGACTGCGTTTTCTGGTATCAAATTTAACAAAGCTGATAGGGAAGTGAGCGTAGTCGAAAGCTCTGCGCATCACAGCGGCTTGCTTGGCCGCTTCGTCTGCAAGTTCGTTACCGGCTATACCTGCATGGCTTTTAACCCAAGCAAAGTCGATATAGCCGGTGGGTGAGTGTTCGTGTAGTGTGCTGTGAATGTTTGAGACCAAGGGGTGTGTGTTACTGCGATTCTGGGAGGCTTGAATGGCAGCTCTAGAGTCCGAAAGGATAAGTGTATGTTTGTATTTGTGGGTGGAGGCCCATCTGGAGGCCTGGAGGATCGCGAAGAGCTCAGCCTGGAACACTGAGCAGCTTCGGTGGAGTATATACTTTTTGACGACTGGTGGTCCCGCTCCGTCGTAACAGGCGAAGGCAGCGCCCACCGAGTCATCGTCAAGTTTACTTCCATCAGTAAAGATGGTAGGGATGGGGCTGGGAAGAGAAGAGAGGTGTTCAGACAGTTCGGTGCCGGAGTAGAAGTATTGGGGAGAGAATGTAATCCTTTGGGCGGGATGGAGGAGACGGTGAGGTGGGGTGTGTTTTTCAAGAGTGATGTCGCTAGGAAGAGATTGACAGATTCCTGTAAGTCGGGCAAGTTCTATTTCTCTGACCTCCTTTATCTTGAGGTCTAGGGGGGTAAGCCGCGCCAGAGCCAATGCAGCGACAGTAGACACCGTACGAAAGCCTTTAATGACTTTGAGTGCAAAGCGCCGCTGCATGCTCAGGAGCAGCCTGGAGACGTATTTCTTCCCAGCGACATGCCCCCAGACACCAGCAGCGTAGGTGACTATGGGCTGGATTACCTGGAGGTAAATGGTGCGGACGTTCTCCGGATGGGCCCCCCATGTGGGTTTACAGTATAAGGTCAGTTTGTGAAAAAGAGCAGT
Organism: Melitaea athalia; assembly: GCA_905220545.2. Lineage (NCBI taxonomy): Eukaryota > Metazoa > Arthropoda > Insecta > Lepidoptera > Nymphalidae > Melitaea > Melitaea athalia. The sequence continues at coordinate 11,710 of HG992185.1, read as the reverse complement.
GGCTTTTTTAATTGTGTGGATGATGTGTTTGTGAAAGCGTAATTTGCTATCCAAGATGACACCAAGGAGCTTGATGTCATCTTGGAAGTGTAGTGTGTGAGAGTTAATGTTGATGTGCGCGTGTTTCGCCTTATCGCTAAAAGCGATGGCCTGTGTTTTATTGGGGCTAAATGTGAGTTTGACTCCCTGTCCCCAGCTCACGATATCGTGTAATGCCTGATTGGTAGTAGCCTGCAAGCCAGCCAGATCCTTGGCGGCCACAATGAGCAGAACGTCGTCAGCGAACGCCTGTACTCGACACCCAGCGGGTAGTTCAAGTTCCAGGAGCTCATCAAGGATGACGTTCCACAAAATGGGGCCGCAGGTCGAGCCCTGAATACAGCCCTTGGTCATTTCTTTGGAGACGCGAGCGCCAGCATAGTCTAAGGTAACAGTGCGGTCTGTAATGTAGTTCAGTAAGAGTCCGTAAATGTTGGAAGGACAGCCTATGAGTCGGAGTCGGTTTAGAAGGGATGGCCACCAGGCGTTGTCAAACGCAGCCTTGATGTCCAGGGAAACGGCGAGGGTTAGGAGTTTTTCAGATTTTGTCTTTTGAATGTAGTCAATAGCCGCCTTAAGGGCAGTCGTAGTACTGGTCAGTGGCCTGAATCCGAATTGCCTCTCGCTCAGTTTGTCCGTTTTCATAGCAGCGAAAGTCAGCCGCTGGACAAAGAGCTTTTCGAGGACTTTTCCGAATACAGGCAGGAGTCCAATGGGTCTGTAAGAGTTAAGGTCGGTGTAGTCAGTCTTGCCGGGTTTGGGAATGATTTTTACATAGGCTTCCTTCCACTGTCTTGGGAAGTATTGTAGGGTAAGGCAGCGGTTCATGATGTCTGTAATAAGGCTGGGATAGTGCAAGGTAAATTGTTTACAGATATCAGAGGTGAGATGGTCGAGTCCCGGAGCCTTTTTGGGGCTCATGTTATCGAGGATCTCTAGTATCTCGTGATTAGTGAAGGGGAGGTCGGGTTCGGAGTCGGGGAAGGTGTGAGAGGAAGCTCGTAGCTCATGATGTCGAGGGTCAGTGTCTGGTGTATCATCAGGGTAGAAGTTATTCAGTAAAGCTCTGGCTGTATCTTCTTCGTCAGTGGTGTATCTGTCGTTGATTTTTAGGGTGGAGGGCGGACGTCGTGGGCCCGATTCCTTTAAGAGCCTGTTGGTGAGGGACCATACGTTCTCCTTAGTCTGGAGCTCGCAGAATTCCCTAAACTTGGACGTGGATTCTTTCCTGAGTTCACTGGCGTATGTATCCTTTAGAACCTGCAGCTGGCTGGCAAGAGAGTCGGTAGGCATGCCGTCTCTCTTGGCAGCATGTAGCGCACGGTGTAGACCGATGACCTCCCGTTTCCGGGACTCCAGGGACTCGGACCACCAAGGAGGCTTAGACTTGGAATTGGGAGCCCTGATGGGCATCGACTCCTCGCAGGCGGTGTGAATGACTCTGATGACTTGAGTGATGAGGAGTTCCAGGCCTTCACGACTGAGCGCGTTGACCTGGGTGTCTAGTATAGATGTGTTGGTCATGAGTGTTGCAAGCGTGCTTTTGAATTTAGACCAACGTGCTTTATGACTATTGTATAGGAAGGTGGATGTGTTGTTATGTTGTTTGGTGATGTTGGATGGGTGAGAGTGATTGAGAGTTAGAGTGTATTCTACTGCGTTATGTTGTGATGTCGGGCAGGCGTCAAGGTTCACCTTCCAGTGAGTAATGTTGTTGTGAGTAGGATAGGTTGCTAGTGTTATGTCAATGATAGATGAACGCGTGCGTCCATTCGTGGTGGCTTCGAAGGTGGGAGTAGAGCCGGTATTACATACGTAAAGGCCATATGCGTGTATCAGCTCCTCTACCCTCTCTCCGCGTGGGTTGGGGCGGTTGCTTCCCCATAAGGGGTTCCAGCCGTTAAGGTCGCCTCCCAGAATGCATTGTGTGTGGGTGTTCTGTTGGAGAAAGTGTTCGGCGAGTGCTAGTGTGTTGTGTTCGTCGGTTCTGGGTTCGATGTAGATTGAAAGTATGTGTAGTTGTGTGTGACCTATCTGTGTCCGAGCCACACATAGGTTAGGAGAAGAGTATTCAGGGATGCCTAGAAGTTTGATGAATGGCTTAGTAATTATGCAGGCCCTGACAGGGGAGCTATTGTCAGGGAACTGATAGACGTTAAGCGCGTATCCGTGTTGGAGCTTGACCTCGTTCCTTTTGCCTATGTACGGCTCAGACACAAGGGCGATGGAGTGTGTGCTATTGATAAAAAAATTTAAAAACTCGTGAAGCGAGTTATTCGATCTATTGAGATTGATTTGGATAAAATTGATTTTACTGTGCAGATCCATAATCGATGTTATTGCTGGTCTTGTTTCGCATCGCCCTTACGATAGGGCACGTGTGAGAGGTGGATGTATGTTGAGTAGGGTGCTTATTGTCGGGAAATCTGGTGTTGTGACGGTCGCAGTTAAAACATTTTGGTGATGAGCCCTTGGATGTGCAGTCGTGTGCGAGATGCCCCTCCTCCGCGCAGTGTGCGCAGCGTGTGGAGGGGTTTTTACAGTTTTTGAGAGTGTGGCCGAACTGCAGGCATTTGCGACATTGGAGGAACGGGGAGTGCTCCTCCACATGAACCCTTTGAATGTCGACGCGAACCCTACCCATGGCGATTAAGGCACGGAAGGCGTCAGGAGTGGTCATTAGAACCGCGTTATAGAGCGCGTCATTGCGGTTGTTCCTTTTAAATTTTAATTCTAAGTGTTTGTTAGTGTTGTTGTGTGCAAACTTACCGAGTTCGGGGTTCTGCATTAGGATGGTGCTCACGAGCTCCTCATCAGCGACATCTTTTGAGATGCCCTTGAGGATCACCATGGGCTTAAGCCTGTTGGCGACCTCCGCCTTAACCTTGGAGTGCGAGTTGGAGTTTATGAGTTCTAGTACGTCGTCTCGCTCCTTTTCAGTGTCGAACTCGACCCTTAACTTATCTTTGACTGGGACCACCCTAGCCGGATTATATTTTCGTGTTTTAAAACATGCAGCTTCTTTGAACGCTGTAACGATTTCTTGTGGGTTGTTGTTGTTGGGTTTGCTCCTGAAGGCCACCACGAGGGCTGGCCTGGTGGTGGGGAGAGTGGCCTCGACGAATCTCGTAGCAGTTGGAGGGTTAGCCGCAGGGCCGGGGGTGCTTTTCGTCTTCTGCTGCTTGGCAGCAATCGTAGCGTACGTCTTGGTGATTTTTTCCGCGGCTAGCTCCGTGTGGTGTTTGTTTTCTTTGGAGATTGAAGTAAATTTTTCGTCAAAATCCTTTCTGACTTTGTCGAATTTGTCATCGAAAATTTTGTTAATCTCCTGTAGTAGTAGGTCGGAGGGGGGGGAGGGTGCTGGCGTTTCGATGTGCTTCTGAGCTGTGGTGTTAATATTTTTAGAGAGCTTGGCAATTTCTTCGCCAAGCCCCTTTATATCTTTCTTAAGGACGTCTAGGGAAGAAGCATCAGTGGCAGGTGCTGGAGTGGAGTTGAGAGAACTAGTGAACCTTTTGTGAGCTTCGAGGGCGACGCAGATTTCCGCCGCGGCCCTGATGGCTAAGTCCCGGTTCGGTGCGGTGACGCTCTTAGCTGTCTCGATTGAGAGGCAATTCTTGATGCAGTCGGCGAGGGCAAACACAGTACTCTCAAAAGACGGAGTGTCAGAGATCGCAGTCGCTCGGATAGGTAGAGGCAAGGGCTCTTGCTTGGCTACTTTAGTTTTTGATTTTTGTTTTGGTTTTTCAGTGACAGCACCACTGTCGGGGGGAGAGGGTGAGGTTTCATTTCCAGGGGGGTGGGTGGGCGAGGTCGCCCTGGAGGCGGGTGGGGAGCGAAAGGTGAACATAGTCGAAGTGAACAGGAATTTTTAAGAAAAATAAAAAAAAGCAGATTTTAAAATTTTATAACTTCAACCCCCTGTGAGGCAGGGGGATGAGAGTAGACAACGGGATATGAAACCTAAGGAGCTATTTTAAAATAAGAAAAAAATTTCAAAAATTTAAAATTTTTGGTTGTGAGGGGGGAGGTTGGGGTGTGTTAGGGGTAGGCGAGGGGGGTAAATTGGTAAGAATTAAGTAGATGAAAGAATAATAATGCAGAAAGCGAAAACCGCGATGAAATAGGCCAAGTATCTAAAAAGTTATTGAATTTAAAAGAAAAAAATGGATATAACTGTTTTCCGCCAACCCCCTGTGAGGCAGGGGGATGAAAAAAATATACACAGTATAAGTAGCACTAGAAGAAGGATAAAATGTAAAGAAAATTTAGAAAAAATAAAATTTAGGGGGTGGGGTGGGAAAAGGGGTTGTTGGGGGTTGGTTGGGGGTGTACAAAAAATATAATTATGTAGCAAAGGTAAAATAAAAATTTTTGGTGAAAACAGTTTAGAAATCGGTTAAGTGGTTTAGGAGATATGGATTTTCAAAGTTTAAAATTTTCGCTTAATAGACAACTCAAAAATTACGTAACTTGAAAAATCGACTTTTTTCCCCGTGGAAAATCAGGGGAAAAAAGTAGATAATATGATAGAGGAACAGTTAAAATGGATTATGTCAAAAGATGATTTAGAAAGGAGGAAAATTAAAGGAGTTACGAGGAAATGAAAATTGTAAATTAAAAGTAGACTTCTCACAACTTTAGTTGTGCGGTCGTGTTAACCGAGGCAGAACTTGTGAGTAGCCCTGGACGTCTTTGTTTTGGTAGTAAAAATCCAACTGCGGTGTTTTTCTGCAGAGCTTGTTGTGCTAATAAATGGTGGAGAAAACCACGGAGTATGGATTCACTTCTGATTTTTGGTGACGAATACAACTTTATTGAAATTTCTTAAAACTACAAACTACGTTTGTAATTACTAACTTTGTCTTGCGGCCGTGTTATACGAGGATTGGATCGTAGCGGGTTTAGTTTTTATGATAAAATTATAAATGAGGTGTCTTCTGATTCGGAAAAAATCACCGCACAATAGTAAATTAAGAAAAAAGTATGTTGTCACTGTAGATTGTTCACAATTTGGAGACGAAATATGTAGAAACTGCAAGATAAGCTTGTATTCACTGTTATAACTTTATTTTACGGAAAATTTTAATTTTTAATGTTATTTCTTATATAACTAGTCACTACTAATTCAATGATGTTCACAAAAAGTTTGCAGCACTAATAGTTTTGGAGTTACCTCCAACGGTTTTTACTCACAAATTTGTTAAAAAAGGGTAAAAAGTCCACTTCCTCTGGAGCAAAAAATCCAAAACTTTGTGTGGGGCTGGAGGTCACTGAGAGGCACCTTTTAACACAAAAATCACTGGGGGTCGTCGATCTAGTTACGGCGTCGTACGCACTTTTAGTTGAAAATTTAACAAAAATCCCCGCTTCCGCGAGGGAAAACGGGTGTAGGTCACTGATTTATAAACGGATTTTAATAAAAAGTATATCAAATTATAGAGGATGAAATAGCAAACACAATGAAGTAAGAAATTTGAATTTTGGTTGAAAACTGTATTAACTGCGAATTTTTTAAAAATGCACTGTGCGAAAATCACTATTTTTCTATAGTAAAAAAACTTTAAATTCACTTTAAAAATCGTAGAATTGTCCGAAAATTATTCTAAAACCACCAGCAGAATGCTGGCGGCAGCGCGCAACTTTTGGTATACAATTTAGATTTTTAGCTGTTAAGAAGCCGAAAAATTGGAATTTTTGGTGCGGAGCGACGCGGAAACGATGCGTTCTCTACGAGCGCGAGCGCCAGACTGGGTTAGGTTAGGTTAGGTTAGGTTAGGTTAGGTTAGGTTAGGTTAGGTTAGGTTAGGTTAGGTTAGGTTAGGTTAGGTTAGGTTAGGTTAGGTTAGGTTAGGTTAGGTTAGGTTAGGTTAGGTTAGGTTAGGTTAGGTTAGGTTAGGTTAGGTTAGGTTAGGTTAGGTTAGGTTAGGTTAGGTTAGGTTAGGTTAGGTTAGGTTAGGTTAGGTTAGGTTAGGTTAGGTTAGGTTAGGTTAGGTTAGGTTAGGTTAGGTTAGGTTAGGTTAGGTTAGGTTAGGTTAGGTTAGGTTAGGTTAGGTTAGGTTAGGTTAGGTTAGGTTAGGTTAGGTTAGGTTAGGTTAGGTTAGGTTAGGTTAGGTTAGGTTAGGTTAGGTTAGGTTAGGTTAGGTTAGGTTAGGTTAGGTTAGGTTAGGTTAGGTTAGGTTAGGTTAGGTTAGGTTAGGTTAGGTTAGGTTAGGTTAGGTTAGGTTAGGTTAGGTTAGGTTAGGTTAGGTTAGGTTAGGTTTTTTTTTTTTTTTTTTAAATGAGTTGAATCGCATTGTGATCTTTTTATTTGCATGATGATGTGATGAGAAGACAATTTTTCATGAGTGGGTTTAGGTACGCTCCGGCTAGGTTGTTGTTAGTCTTATTTTTACTAAGTAGCTAGGTTTGTGGAATAAGACGATTAGAAGATAATTGTAACGTTGGTGGTCCCAGTTGGAGTCTTAAAAATGATGTGGTGACTGTCTATGGGAAGGGGCTGGCCTGCGATTTGATACAGTTGGCCCTTTCCACATAGTCAAGGCAGCACAGGTGATGAAAATTGATGGTAATGAAGATGAATATGAATGATGAGGGTGAAGAGCCGTGGAGTAAGCGGGGCCAGCTATTGATTTGTTCTGGCAGCCGCTTACACCTCAACGATGACACAGCTAATTGGCTCTGGTGATAACAATGGAAATGAGGTGATAGATCTTAAGTCTAAAAGAGACAATAAATTTGACGATTATACAATAATATGTGGTGTGATTGTAAACAACAGTTAACAGAGTTTGAGGCATAAGTATTGTAAGTTTAAACAATTATAAAATAAGAAAAGTATTAATATTAGACAATCATAAGAGAATAGGAAAAGTATTTACATGTAATTGTTTTTATAAAATTGTCTTAAGTCTAGGTAAGAACAATAGTGAAATCATGAGTATTGTAAGTTAACAATCATAAGGGAATAAGAAAAGTATTAATAATGCCTATTTTTTTTATTTTTTTTTTTATTATTATTTTATTTTATTTTTTTTTGTTAATTTTTTTTTTTTTTTTTTTTTTTTTTTTTTTTTTTTTTTTTTTTTTTTTTTTTTTTTATATGTATATAAATATAATTTTTTTTTTTTTTTTTTTTTTTTTTTTTTTTTTTTTTTTTTTTTTTTTTTTTTTTTTTTCCCTAAGTCTAGATGAGAACAATAGTTGAGGCGTAAGTTAAATAATAAATTTAAATAATAATCAGAGAATATACACAAAGGGTACAATATAGTAAAGGTACAGTATATACATCGGGGCCTCAATGGCTGGCATTATACTCCTTAAGTACCTTCAGGATGGAGTCCGACAGGCGAAAGTAGGAGGTGACGCATGACCTGTGTGGTATGAGGTCTATCAGGGTATATGGAGACACTCCGGTGTGTCTGCATAGTTGCTCGTGTTTAAATCTAAAGGCGGAGAACTCAGGGCATCTCTGAAGAAGATGCTGGAGGCTCTGGGGTGTTGACCTGTCGCAGGGGCAAAAGTCGTCCTCGGCAAGTTTGAACTTGAGTAAGTAGGTTTTGTTGAATGCGTGTCCGGTGAGCGTTTGCGTGAGGGTGAATGTGATGTGTACTGTTTGAAACAGTGAGTGAATGTTGTCTAGTGTTGGGAGAAGGTTACGTGTGTGTTGGCCCTGTTGCGCATTCTCGTACCTTTCCCGCCATTGGGTGAGACTGCGTTTTCTGGTATCAAATTTAACAAAGCTGATAGGGAAGTGAGCGTAGTCGAAAGCTCTGCGCATCACAGCGGCTTGCTTGGCCGCTTCGTCTGCAAGTTCGTTACCGGCTATACCTGCATGGCTTTTAACCCAAGCAAAGTCGATATAGCCGGTGGGTGAGTGTTCGTGTAGTGTGCTGTGAATGTTTGAGACCAAGGGGTGTGTGTTACTGCGATTCTGGGAGGCTTGAATGGCAGCTCTAGAGTCCGAAAGGATAAGTGTATGTTTGTATTTGTGGGTGGAGGCCCATCTGGAGGCCTGGAGGATCGCGAAGAGCTCAGCCTGGAACACTGAGCAGCTTCGGTGGAGTATATACTTTTTGACGACTGGTGGTCCCGCTCCGTCGTAACAGGCGAAGGCAGCGCCCACCGAGTCATCGTCGAGTTTACTTCCATCAGTAAAGATGGTAGGGATGGGGCTGGGAAGAGAAGAGAGGTGTTCAGACAGTTCGGTGCCGGAGTAGAAGTATTGGGGAGAGAATGTAATCCTTTGGGCGGGATGGAGGAGACGGTGAGGTGGGGTGTGTTTTTCAAGAGTGATGTCGCTAGGAAGAGATTGACAGATTCCTGTTAGTCGGGCAAGTTCTATTTCTCTGACCTCCTTTATCTTGAGGTCTAGGGGGGTAAGCCGCGCCAGAGCCAATGCAGCGACAGTAGACACCGTACGAAAGCCTTTAATGACTTTGAGTGCAAAGCGCCGCTGCATGCTCAGGAGCAGCCTGGAGACGTATTTCTTCCCAGCGACATGCCCCCAGACACCAGCAGCGTAGGTGACTATGGGCTGGATTACCTGGAGGTAAATGGTGCGGACGTTCTCCGGATGGGCCCCCCATGTGGGTTTACAGTATAAGGTCAGTTTGTGAAAAAGAGCAGTGGCTTTTTTAATTGTGTGGATGATGTGTTTGTGAAAGCGTAATTTGCTATCCAAGATGACACCAAGGAGCTTGATGTCATCTTGGAAGTGTAGTGTGTGAGAGTTAATGTTGATGTGCGCGTGTTTCGCCTTATCGCTGAAAGCGATGGCCTGTGTTTTATTGGGGCTAAATGTGAGTTTGACTCCCTGTCCCCAGCTCACGATATCGTGTAATGCCTGATTGGTAGTAGCCTGCAAGCCAGCCAGATCCTTGGCGGCCACAATGAGCAGAACGTCGTCAGCGAACGCCTGTACTCGACACCCAGCGGGTAGTTCAAGTTCCAGGAGCTCATCAAGGATGACGTTCCACAAAATGGGGCCGCAGGTCGAGCCCTGAATACAGCCCTTGGTCATTTCTTTGGAGACGCGAGCGCCAGCATAGTCTAAGGTAACAGTGCGGTCTGTAATGTAGTTCAGTAAGAGTCCGTAAATGTTGGAAGGACAGCCTATGAGTCGGAGTCGGTTTAGAAGGGATGGCCACCAGGCGTTGTCAAACGCAGCCTTGATGTCCAGGGAAACGGCGAGGGTTAGGAGTTTTTCAGATTTTGTCTTTTGAATGTAGTCAATAGCCGCCTTAAGGGCAGTCGTAGTACTGGTCAGTGGCCTGAATCCGAATTGCCTCTCGCTCAGTTTGTCCGTTTTCATAGCAGCGAAAGTCAGCCGCTGGACAAAGAGCTTTTCGAGGACTTTTCCGAATACAGGCAGGAGTCCAATGGGTCTGTAAGAGTTAAGGTCGGTGTAGTCAGTCTTGCCGGGTTTGGGAATGATTTTTACATAGGCTTCCTTCCACTGTCTTGGGAAGTATTGTAGGGTAAGGCAGCGGTTCATGATGTCTGTAATAAGGCTGGGATAGTGCAAGGTAAATTGTTTACAGATATCAGAGGTGAGATGGTCGAGTCCCGGAGCCTTTTTGGGGCTCATGTTATCGAGGATCTCTAGTATCTCGTGATTAGTGAAGGGGAGGTCGGGTTCGGAGTCGGGGAAGGTGTGAGAGGAAGCTCGTAGCTCATGATGTCGAGGGTCAGTGTCTGGTGTATCATCAGGGTAGAAGTTATTCAGTAAGGCTCTGGCTGTATCTTCTTCGTCAGTGGTGTATCTGTCGTTGATTTTTAGGGTGGAGGGCGGACGTCGTGGGCCCGATTCCTTTAAGAGCCTGTTGGTGAGGGACCATACGTTCTCCTTAGTCTGGAGCTCGCAGAATTCCCTAAACTTGGACGTGGATTCTTTCCTGAGTTCACTGGCGTATGTATCCTTTAGAACCTGCAGCTGGCTGGCAAGAGAGTCGGTAGGCATGCCGTCTCTCTTGGCAGCATGTAGCGCACGGTGTAGACCGATGACCTCCCGTTTCCGGGACTCCAGGGACTCGGACCACCAAGGAGGCTTAGACTTGGAATTGGGAGCCCTGATGGGCATCGACTCCTCGCAGGCGGTGTGAATGACTCTGATGACTTGAGTGATGAGGAGTTCCAGGCCTTCACGACTGAGCGCGTTGACCTGGGTGTCTAGTATAGATGTGTTGGTCATGAGTGTTGCAAGCGTGCTTTTGAATTTAGACCAACGTGCTTTATGACTATTGTATAGGAAGGTGGATGTGTTGTTATGTTGTTTTGGTGATGTTGGATGGGTGAGAGTGATTGAGAGTTAGAGTGTATTCTACTGCGTTATGTTGTGATGTCGGGCAGGCGTCAAGGTTCACCTTCCAGTGAGTAATGTTGTTGTGAGTAGGATAGGTTGCTAGTGTTATGTCAATGATAGATGAACGCGTGCGTCCATTCGTGGTGGCTTCGAAGGTGGGAGTAGAGCCGGTATTACATACGTAAAGGCCATATGCGTGTATCAGCTCCTCTACCCTCTCTCCGCGTGGGTTGGGGCGGTTGCTTCCCATAAGGGGTTCCAGCCGTTAAGGTCGCCTCCCAGAATGCATTGTGTGTGGGTGTTCTGTTGGAGAAAGTGTTCGGCGAGTGCTAGTGTGTTGTGTTCGTCGGTTCTGGGTTCGATGTAGATTGAAAGTATGTGTAGTTGTGTGTGACCTATCTGTGTCCGAGCCACACATAGGTTAGGAGAAGAGTATTCAGGGATGCCTAGAAGTTTGATGAATGGCTTAGTAATTATGCAGGCCCTGACAGGGGAGCTATTGTCAGGGAACTGATAGACGTTAAGCGCGTATCCGTGTTGGAGCTTGACCTCGTTCCTTTTGCCTATGTACGGCTCAGACACAAGGGCGATGGAGTGTGTGCTATTGATAAAAAATTTAAAAACTCGTGAAGCGAGTTATTCGATCTATTGAGATTGATTTGGATAAAATTGATTTTACTGTGCAGATCCATAATCGATGTTATTGCTGGTCTTGTTTCGCATCGCCCTTACGATAGGGCACGTGTGAGAGGTGGATGTATGTTGAGTAGGGTGCTTATTGTCGGGAAATCTGGTGTTGTGACGGTCGCAGTTAAAACATTTTGGTGATGAGCCCTTGGATGTGCAGTCGTGTGCGAGATGCCCCTCCTCCGCGCAGTGTGCGCAGCGTGTGGAGGGGTTTTTACAGTTTTTGAGAGTGTGGCCGAACTGCAGGCATTTGCGACATTGGAGGAACGGGGAGTGCTCCTCCACATGAACCCTTTGAATGTCGACGCGAACCCTACCCATGGCGATTAAGGCACGGAAGGCGTCAGGAGTGGTCATTAGAACCGCGTTATAGAGCGCGTCATTGCGGTTGTTCCTTTTAAATTTTAATTCTAAGTGTTTGTTAGTGTTGTTGTGTGCAAACTTACCGAGTTCGGGGTTCTGCATTAGGATGGTGCTCACGAGCTCCTCATCAGCGACATCTTTTGAGATGCCCTTGAGGATCACCATGGGCTTAAGCCTGTTGGCGACCTCCGCCTTAACCTTGGAGTGCGAGTTGGAGTTTATGAGTTCTAGTACGTCGTCTCGCTCCTTTTCAGTGTCGAACTCGACCCTTAACTTATCTTTGACTGGGACCACCCTAGCCGGATTATATTTTCGTGT
>HG992184.1:21417352-21419982 GCA_905220545.2 Melitaea athalia | reverse complement strand
AGCCGGGCGGGCCGACATCGAGACTTCTTCGGGCCAAACTGACCCTCCCTTTACTCAAACCGAGTTGAAGTTAGCTAGTCGGTCCTTTGACCCGAAGAAGGCCCCAGGTGCGGACGGTTTTACTGCCGATATATGTCTGCACGCGATCCAACTGGATCCGGACCTCTTTTTGTGCATCTTCAACAAGTGCCTCGAGCTCCGATATTTTCCTAGGCCCTGGAAGGAGGCAACGGTTATTTTTCTCCGTAAGCCGGGAAAAGTAAATTACACCACACCGAAATCCTATCGTCCAATCGGGCTCCTTCCGGTGCTTGGGAAGATCTTGGAGAAAATGCTTGTCGCCAGGTTACAGTACCATCTTGTGCCCAAGCTTAGTACTCGCCAGTTCGGCTTCATGCCCCAGCGAAGTACCGAGGACGCCCTCTACACCCTGGTGAAACATATCAGACACAATCTGGAGAGGAGGAGGATTGTTGTGCTGGTTTCACTGGATATAGAGGGCGCCTTCGACAACGCTTGGTGGCCCAAGATCAGGGTCAGACTGGCTGAGGAAAGGTGCCCCGACAATATTCGGTGGCTCTTGGGCAGTTATCTGAGCGACAGGCGTGCCAGAGTGAGGTACTTGGGGGAGGAGCACATGAGAGATACCGGGAAGGGCTGCGTGCAGGGGTCTATCGGCGGGCCGATTCTGTGGAACCTGCTCTTGGATCCACTGCTTCAGGAGTTGGAGGCCAAAGGCGACTACGTGCAGGCGTTCGCCGACGATGTGGTGTTGGTGTTTGAGGGTGAGACGGCCCTCGAGATTGAACGTCGGGCCAATGCCGCCCTCGAACGTGTGAGGACGTGGGGTGCAGACAATAAACTTCGGTTTGCGCCTCACAAGACCAGTGCTATGGTTGTGACGCGCAAACTGAAGTACGACACCCCGCGTCTTCATATGGGCGGGGTCGACATTGTCCTGACGAACGAGATCAAGCTGCTGGGGGTCGTTATAGACCGAAAACTCACGTTCAACACCCACGTTGCGAATGTCTGCAAGCGCGCACTCGCCTTTTACCACCAGCTGGCCCGAGCAGCTAAGGCCAGCTGGGGTCTCCATCCTGAGGTAATCCGCACTATTTACAGAGCGGTGGTTGAGCCTGTGATACTATATGCGGCTGCCGTCTGGGCGCCGGCCGTTGACAAGTTAGGTATTCGCAAGCAACTGAACGTGGTCCAGCGGGGCTTCGCGCAGAAGCTGTGTAGGGCGTACCGAACTACCTCCCTGAACTCTGCATTGTTGCTTGCTGGGATACTCCCCCTCGACCTTCGTGTCCGCGAAGCCGCGACCTTATACGAAGCGCGGAGGGGGGTGCCCCAGCGAGTGATAGGGGATCGGGAGGTGGAGCGGATGACCTCGGCTTTGCGGTCTCCGCATCCCGCCTGTCATATCGACCTGGAGTTCAAGTGCCTGGTCGACCAAGATAATTTCGACGCGAACTGCGCAAACAACTTTAATATCTTTACGGACGGCAGCAAGATTGAGGGCAAAGTGGGAGCGGCTCTGTCCGTATGGGCCGATGCCGCCGAAACCAAAACCCTCAAGCTTGCTTTGCCGTCGTACTGCACGGTCTACCAGGCGGAACTCCTGGCGATATGCCGGGCGGCGCGGATGGCCGCAGACCACTTGGCCGGATCAGTTGGGATTTATTCCGACTCTTTGTCGGCACTACTCACGCTGCAAAACCCGAAAGCCCTCCATCCCCTGGCCGTTGAGGCGCGGGAACACCTGCAAAGGGCTCTGCTCCGGGACAAACCTGTCAGTTTGTTCTGGATCAAAGCTCACGCAGGACTAGAGGGGAACGAGCGTGCCGACCATCTGGCCAAGGAGGCTGCGCTGAAACTAAAACGCGCATTTGACTACGACAGTTGCCCGGTTTCATTCATCAAGAGGAGCATTCGCATGCAATCTCTTGATGAATGGAACCAGCGGTATCGTGGCGGCGAAACGGCTGGTGTCACCAGGGTGTTCTTCCCTGACGCGATAGCCGCATATAAGATCATCGGTAAAATAAAGGTGGACAGATTTCTCACCCAGGTTCTGACGGGGCACGGTGGATTCTCCGAGTACTTGCATCGTTTCAAGTGCAAGGGGAGTCCATCGTGCATCTGCGACCCCGCGTGTTCGGAGTCTGTCCTCCACGTACTTCTGGAGTGCCCTGCCCACGATCGAGAAAGGCAAAGTTTGGAATTTAAACTGGACATAAATTTGGAACACAATTCGCTCGCGAAAATAATAGCAAGTAAAGACAGAGACTTGTTCCTCGAATATTGTACAAAAATATGTAAAATTGTTAATTATAGAAATAAGGTCTAAGAAAGATATGTTTAATAAATATTGTTCATATATTTACTGAAACATATGAAAATTGTTGATAGAATTAAGGAATTAGTCCTAAGTAGGCAATACTGTAGTATATAGTTACATCTATATACACAAATTGTTGTAAATTATTTAGACTAGATTAGAAAATACTCTGGCTTCACTACATAATAAGACTGCACCTATGATGTCCTCTACATATAATGATAAATTGTATATTAAAAATTGTAATAAGAACAATTGTGTAGACTAAAGAAAAAGTTTGTAA
>HG992184.1:21384852-21412352 GCA_905220545.2 Melitaea athalia | reverse complement strand
TTTTGTAGGCACAATAAAAATTAATACAACTGTCACCCCTGCTCATTATCCCCGAGTACATAGTTAATAAGAATAAATAAGTAAGAGCCTTAAGCTAGTGTGAATGAGGAAGGATGAAAGAAAGAACAAGTATGCGGAATGCAAGTGCGAGAGGCATAAATGCGAGAACTGGAATGAATGAGTAGTAAAAGAAACCTGTAAATACAGTCTCACACCCTAGTGTGGGGGTCTAGAAAAAAAAAAAAAAAAAAAAAAAAAAAAAAAAAAAAAAAAAAAAAAAAAAAAAAAAACCTAACCTAACCTAACCTAACCTAACCTAACCTAACCTAACCTAACCTAACCTAACCTAACCTAACCTAACCTAACCTAACCTAACCTAACCTAACCTAACCTAACCTAACCTAACCTAACCTAACCTAACCTAACCTAACCTAACCTAACCTAACCTAACCTAACCTAACCTAACCTAACCTAACCTAACCTAACCTAACCTAACCTAACCTAACCTAACCTAACCTAACCTAACCTAACCTAACCTAACCTAACCTAACCTAACCTAACCTAACCTAACCTAACCTAACCTAACCTAACCTAACCTAACCTAACCTAACCTAACCTAACCTAACCTAACCTAACCTAACCTAACCTAACCTAACCTAACCTAACCTAACCTAACCTAACCTAACCTAACCTAACCTAACCTAACCTAACCTAACCTAACCTAACCTAACCTAACCTAACCTAACCTAACCTAACCTAACCTAACCTAACCTAACCTAACCTAACCTAACCTAACCTAACCTAACCTTTTTTTTTTTTTTTTTTACGCTGGAAAATGCGTTTACGCACTGACCCCGCCGCCGAAATTCGGCAGCGGGAGTGTGGGACTCCCGGCGGTATTGAAATGCCGGACTACCCACTAAAAACCAGCGGTGTCCACCTTCGTCGCCCGTGCCGGGGTCGCAGGAGTCCAAATTCGTCTGCAAACCCCGGCGGCGTGCCTCGTCAGGCCCTTTCCTTTAGGGGACAGCGCGCGGCGGACACCGCGCGCGCCTTCCCGGCAGATTTAGTGGACGGCCGACTTCCTCCTGTCGACCGCCCTCTGCGTGGCATTTACGGAGGAAGGCGGCGATTGTGCGCCAGCCTCCGACGCCCGGTCCTTTTGCGGCGGAGGGGATGGTCGGTAGTGTCCTCCCTCACCCGCTCCGCCGCCTCCTTCTGCGCCATCACCCGCTCGCAAAAGGCGAGGACGGCGTCCCAGCACCTCTCGCTGCCGGCCATGGCTGATATCACGGCCGGCAGCGAGAGGTCCGGTCCTACTACAGCTTGGAGCGCTCCGCGCTCCTCCACCCAAGCCGGACACTCTTCAAGCGCGTGTTGCGCCGACTCGTCGGGACAGTTACGGCAGTGGTGACAAACGGGAGAGGGCTCCCTCCCGGCGATCCGACACAGGTACCCCCCGAAGCAACCGTGCCCCGAGAGGACCTGCGTGGCGCGGAAGGTTAGGACGCCATGCCGTCTGTCCAGCCACTGCCGGAGGACCGGCCGGACTGCCTCAATCGTCCGGTGCCCCGCACTCGGACTCTCGAGCCTCCTCACCCATTCCGCGATCGCGGCATCCCGCTCTCGCCTAAGGTGGTTTTCCAAACGTGGCGCTGGACTGAGGGTCCCGGACGCAAAACTACGACGCCGACAGTAAGCCGACGCCAGAGAGGCCGCGTCCAGGTCCCAGGGCAGGACTCCAGCCAGCACGCACGCTGCCTCGCCCGAGATAGTACGGTACCCCCGCACGACCCTGATCGCCATCACCCTCTGCGCGCGCCGCAGCAGGGCGATGTTTTCGCGGTCCAGGGCGTCGGACCAGACAGGAGCACCGTACATCGCCATCGCTCTCACTACGCCGGTGTAGAGCCGGCGGCAGCTCACCCCGGGTCCACCGATGTTCGGCAAAAGCCACGAGAGCGAGGCTCCCACCTTCAGCAAGCGCGGGACCAGCCGCGCGAAGTGTGCCCGGAACTTCCACCGGCCGTCGAGCACGAGACCCAAGTACGTCATCGTGCCCGACAGGCCGATGCGAGTGCCTCCCACGATCAGATGGGCGTCGTGGGGAGGCGCCCTCCTCGGGCCGTGACAGACCAAGCCCTCCGCCTTGTCAAGCGCGACGGTGAGGCCGAGGCACCGGATTCGCGCCACGACCTGCGCAACGCCAGCGGTCGCCAGCTCTACCGCTTCCCGATACGTCGGTCGGCGGGATAGCACCAGCGTGTCGTCGGCGTAACAGACGACGCTGACGCCGCGCAGCAGCGAACCACGCAACACCCAGTCGTACCCGATGTTCCACAGGAGTGGACCGAGCACCGACCCCTGCGGAACACCGCATACGACTTCCTTCCTTACCAACCCGGTCCTTCCGGGAAAGACCACCCACCTATCGGAGAGGTAGGCACCGACCACACGACGAAGGTAGGCTGGCACCCCGTGGTAGCGGAGCGCCTCCCTGATACAGCTCCAGGGCAACGTGTTGAAAGCGTTGGCGATGTCGAGTGACACCGCCACGACGACGTCGCCCTGGGCCACCGCTTCCTGCACCTGGGCCCGGACGCACAGGATGGCATCCACAGTGGAGCGACCACTGCGGAAGCCGAACTGCACATCCGAGAGGTCGGGTCCCCCACGCCCGAGGTGCGCCACCAGACGAGCGGCTACGACACGCTCGAAGAGCTTCGCGAGCTCGTCCAGGAGGACGATGGGGCGGTATGCCGACGGTGACCCCGCCGGCCGGCCTTCCTTCCCGATGAGGACTAGCCTGCCTGTCTTCCACCGCTGTGGAATTATGGCTTGAGCCAGACAGGCAGAGAATAGCCCTCGAATCCGTGGTGCCAGGTGTTGGTGCACAAGCACCCAAGCCCTCCCCGGAATGCCATCTGGGCCTGGAGCGACGCTCTTCTTGCGGAGCCGCGCGACTGCCTCCTCGAGTTCGGACTCGCCGACCTCCGGTGCCTCCTCTCCGACGTCTTCTCCGTCATCCTGTGGTGCCATCGACGGCGGCTGGTGCTCGGCCGGTGCCGTCGGGAACAGGGCCGCGACCACCTCACGGACCACTTCGGCGTCCAGGGTCTCCGTGAGTGGAGGAGCCCAGGGACGGAGCTTATTGCGTACCCGCTTATAGGGCATCCCCCAGGGGTCCCTATTCAGTCCGTCCAACATTTCCTCCCTGGCCGCGGCCTGCGACTCGCCAATGGCACGACGGAGGCTGGCTTTGGCTGCCGTGTAAAGGGCGTACAGCCGCTCGCCCTCCTCCTCGTGCCGTGTCCTGTCCTGCGAAGCGGGGGGCGATCTAAACATGCGCCTCCTACAGCGCGTGTACTGGCGTCGGACGGCCACGCACTCCCTGCGCAGCTGCGCTATCGCCTCCGACCACCAGTACACCTGAGCCCGCCGGGGGCGACCCCCCGACCGCGGCATGGCCGCGTCGCAGATGTCAGTCACCCTGGTCACCAGCCAGTCTGCCACCCTGTCCGGTGAACCGTCGACGCGTGGCTGACACGACGCCACTATCGCCGCTTCTTCAAATCGCTCCCGGTCGAGACGCTTCAGCTGCCATCGAGGACCCTCCCCCGCCGAGGCACGGCTGGAGCTTGGCGGCGCCGCTAGACGAGCGGAGATCTCGAAGCGGATGTAGCGGTGGTCCGAGAGAGTCTCCACGTCGTCCAGCACTCGCCAGTCCCGAACGCGGCGTGCAAGGCCGGGGCTCGCAAACGATACGTCCACGATCGAGCCGCCCGACCTGCGCACGCACGTGTTTGCCGTCCCGCGATTGAGGACAGTCAAATTGGTGGCAGCCACCCACTCCTCGAGGATCGCCCCCCGCGCATCCGTCGCTGGACACCCCCACAACCTGGACTTGGCGTTTAGGTCCCCGAGCACGAGCACCTCCGCGGGATGAAATCTACTCACAACCACTTCGACCCGTTCGAGAAACACCTCGAAGTCGGCGACCGGCTTGTTCGGGGAGAAGTATACCCCCACGACAGCCATCCCCCCCAGCAGTGCCGCAACGAAACCCGAACCCTTCACAATACCCGTAAAGGGTGGGGCACCTGCGGCGACCTGGGTCACGATGGCCACCACCCCATCGCGATCACTGATCCAGTCGTCCCTCGGCGGGACGGAGTAAGGCTCGGCCACCACTGCCACTTGCACGGACCACTGTACCAGGCTCTGGACAAAGAGATCTTGAGCCCTGGCACAGTGGTTCAGGTTGGCTTGCAGTATCTTAGTGTCCATTATTAAGTTTGTATAGACTCCGATTCCATCCCGTCTCTGTTGGCTGGCGGTGCAGGGGGCTCTGGCCCAAATGTCACCATCTTTCTCCCTTTTGCGCCTGACTTTTTCCGGGGGCACGCGATGACGTTGTGCCTCGCTGGTAGGTTGGCAGCTTCGCACACTGGGCAGTTAGCCTCGGCCGTACATTGCCGGCGCGTGTGTCCCTCTTTACCGCAGCGGTAGCACTGTCCGCTGCGGTCCACGCCCTTGTCGCATTTCACTGCCACGTGGCCAACTTCGTGGCAGCGATAACACTGCCTCGGTCTCTGCTTCAGAAGCGTGACCTGAGCCGACACCAAACCCACGAGAAGGCGGCGACCATCGACCACCTTCTTGGCCGCCTCGACCGGGCAGCGAACCCAAGCCGTGCCAATGCCAGTGTAATTTTGGCGTATGTCGCCAACTTTGACAGCATCCGGGGTACATCCCCCCGCCTTGGCGATTACACCAGCCAGCTCGACAGGCGTGACGGAGTCGTCCAGCCCGGCGATCCGCAGGTCGGCACACTTCACCGGCCTGGTGACTGCCACTCCATCACCGACCACCTCTCTGATTCGACGGGCCAGTGACTCCGCCTTGTCGTCGTTGCCAGTGCCGGGCAGCTCTAGTATGCGCGCCCCTGTTTGGGAGATCTTAAAGCGGGTCTCAACGCCCATCTCCGTGATAACGCCATCGGCCTTAATGGCGCTCAAGACCTCGGCGTATGACTTTTGGCTGTCCGGCAGCAGCGATAGTTGCACCGCCGCTGATTTGGGCAGTCGCAACTTCGGGGTTTTTCCCTTTTTGGCCGGCTGCTGTTTTCCTTGGGCCTGGTCCTTCTTTCCAGACTTCTTCTTCCCCTTCCTAGCCACCACGTTCCAGCCCTCTGACAGAGCGCCAGGAGCAGGCAGTGGGGGGTGGGGTTCGAGAGGCGCAACCGCTTGATTAAGCGCGCCCGTCTTCTTCTTCTTCTTTTTCTTTTTTTTCGTCTTTCCACCCTTCGGGCCTGGATTCGCTGGCGGGTTCAGCGTGGTGACCTTGGGTTCCGCCGCTTTAGCCCGCTTGCTGTCGGCAGTCAGAAGAGGAGGAAGCGTCTTCACAGGGGGCAAACGCTCTTCTATTACCGCAAGCCTTGCGTCCATCCGCTGAATCGACGCTTTCAGCTCCTGAAGTGGCCCTCCATCTTCCCGTGCCGACATCTGCGGGGGGCTAGATATGTGTGCGGAAAGTGTTCTCTTTTTAAATTCCGCGAACTCTGTTCGGAGAATATCAATCCGTTTCTCCAGGCGAGCGTTTTCCACCTGGAGCTTAACCACCTCTTCGGACGGTGTTCTTCCGAGTATGATCTCCGTAACGGCTTTAATGGAGGCAGCCGAATCTTTGAGGGCACGCACGAAGTTACCCTTTAGGTTTTTTGACTTCGTGGCTACCTCCAATATTACTTCTAGGTCCTGACTTAGTTGTTTATGGAGAGCGACTGACGTGCGGCTGTCCCCTGTGTCTAGTCCCAAGGCCTGTCTGCTTGACTCTGATGCTTGCATCTTAGCCTCAATACTCGCCGCAAGGAGGTCCTCCTCTTCCTTTCTTGCAGCTAATCCCCTACGTTTTGCTCTTGTGAGCACGCCGACGTCGGTGCTGCTGGTTTCGCCGCCCTTCCCGGGCATCGCGTCGACACCCGTTGCGGGTGAGTCACAGATTCGGTGTTCGCCCCCCCCAGATTCGGTGGGGCAGCTCGCCGTAGCGAGGAGGGATTCTCCGACGCTGGAGGCGCCGGTACCCTCCTGGGGTAATCTAATATTTAGCACTGAATCCATGATTAAGGCTGTATCACAGCTTAGATTTTTAATCGAGGTTTACTCCCCTAGGCCGTGCGGCTGACAAGCCGCTCAAGGTGCGCCCACACCTGCTGGTTTGGTCCGCGGGAGTCCGAAGACCCCTGCCACCCACAACAGAGTGAGTGACGTTCCCCTATCCGCCACCCGGGGACGCGCCCAGTAGGAGACCAGCAACTCCTCCCCTAGCACCTAGCAGGGGGCCTGGGAACCTAACCTACCTAACCTAACCTAACCTAACCTAACCTAACCTAACCTAACCTAACCTAACCTAACCTAACCTAACCTAACCTAACCTAACCTAACCTAACCTAACCTAACCTAACCTAACCTAACCTAACCTAACCTAACCTAACCTAACCTAACCTAACCTAACCTAACCTAACCTAACCTAACCTAACCTAACCTAACCTAACCTAACCTAACCTAACCTAACCTAACCTAACCTAACCTAACCTAACCTAACCTAACCTAACCTAACCTAACCTAACCTAACCTAACCTAACCTAACCTAACCTAACCTAACCTAACCTAACCTAACCTAACCTAACCTAACCTAACCTAACCCACACTAACACTAGTGATGTGTTCAGAACGGACGCCTACAAGTGTTTCTCTGACCCGAACCGCACGAAAATAATTGGTAAACCATTGAAAAATAGGTTTTTTGAAGAATTTTGTGACGTACTATATATCAAACGCTTCGTCTAAACGTGCTTTACGTAATTGTGACAAGTGCTTAGTGAAAAGTGCCAAGGAAAAAATTTTCACAAGTGAAAAAGTCGATTTCAGCCACAATTGCAACTTTTCAAAGCAAACGCTGCGCGATTAAGATCGACGACATATCAATTTTAATATATCATTGGATAGGTCTTATTGAGACCTACAATTTGACACATCATTCGGATTTTTCCCATGCGTACGCGTGGAGAAAAATACGAAAAACTGAAAAACACGTGACAACGTGCTCCCACTTCCCGGCGTGCGAGGGTGACGTGTGATACGTCAAACGACGCGGCGCAGCGAGGCAAACACAACGACGTATCGCATGTGGAAATCGAGTAAGTACTTCCGAAGATATATGGTTTCGAAATTTTAGCCATTTTTCAAAATTTTTTATCTCAAAATCTAATGCGACGACCCCTCCCAAATTTTATTAAATTCTATGCAGATTAATTAGTTTTACATATATTCTAAATTTAAAAAAATTCTGGCCTATAGTTTTCATGTTATGAATTTTTCAAATTTAAGGGTGAGCACGAGGGGTTGCTCCCCGCAGTCCTATATCTTCGGAAGTGACTTCAAAAATTAATTTAAGCTAGATTTAAGCTATCTAATTTTTTGTACAAATTTTTAATAAGATTTTATATTTTTTATAGCGGTTTTTGTCCAAAAATTCGTGTTTTTCCACCCCCAAAATTCGGGGGTTGGTTATAAAAATCTTATTTAAGCTTAGTTAAATAGTTCTTTGCAAGCCCTATCCAACGAGCCCAAAAACGGGTAATTTAGAGTGACCAGGGCCGACTTTAGAAATTTGAGATCTCGTGGCGGCCATCTTGGCGGCCATTTGTAAAAAGTTTAATAAGCCATATCTCGGCCATTTTCCATCGTAGAGAGCTGGGGCTTTCTGTAAATATCTTGTCGTGCAGAGAACTGTGCCCTTAAGCACAAAACGACTCTACGTAGAGTTGACCCCCCGATCCCATTTTTGGATAGAGGAGACTGGGCCCATTACGGGGAACCCACGCACGGGACTCTGCGATCAGCGGTTCCCGAGATATATATTTTTGAAAATCGGCCTAGATTTAGACCAACTGCGCGGACGCCATCTTGGCAAACTTTGAGGCGCAATATCTCGGAAACCGCTGGTCGTAGAGCCACGCGGTTTTTTCCCTTGACTGTCCCTCCTCAAGGGCTATCTTTTGAATGTAGCGACGAGACTCTACGTAGAGTCGCTGACGAAAAAGTAGAGTATTCTCTACCTTTTCTTAGTTTTTAAGTTAGATTTAGATAGTTTTAGGACCCAGGCATTTTTGCCTGTTGTATACATACGTATAGGAACAGTCTCTGTCTTTTTACAATCGCTATTGCGTGACTTATACATTTTGACAAATTTTAAATTTAAATTTACAAATTCATATCGACACTGTTCCTTTTTAAGTATTAACGCGACCCCCACTTAAACAATGCCTACCACCAGGACCCCGCCAAAACAACAAGAGGTGATTAATTCACCTCTATCCTCCCCCGAAGGGCCTAAAAAGTCGGTCAGAACCAGCATTGAAATCATCGAACAGGTTACTAAAGACTCTACTGTAGAAAAGACACAGGGTGCGCCGACCACATCTAAGCCGAAAGGGCTAATAGCCCGGAAAGCAGCGCACAGCCCTAAGGACGGGGGTGAAGCGCGGGCACGCGCAACAGTAGCGGCCGCCTCAAAGGGCAAAGCGCAGGTCGCATTCGTTATTTCTCCCGGAAGGGCAAATAAAGTTACCCAAAAAAAGCTGGAAAAAAGGGGACCGGTTACCGGAGACTCCGTTTCCACAAGGGTACAGGGCGCGCCATTCGAACCAAAATCAAATAAGCAAACAACCTTGGAAGTGATGGCAAGTCCAAAGGAGGAGGGAGATGTGCAGACATACTCACCCATAGAAATCACTACAAAGAACAGGGTGCAGGTGGCGACTGAACTGGCGAATAAAATAAAACGGGCTGCAGAACTTTCTAAGAACCTCAAGAATGAGTTCAAAACAACCATCCTAGATGCCACGAATGAACTCCTGCAGTTAATGGCCGACGCCGAGGCTGACCTTGGAACCGAGAGGGCACGAAAGGGGGGAGAGCGTTTCGTGGACGGGGTGACGGCGAACATAAGCGCCGACACCACGTTCACGGTCCCCTCTGACCCCAGTTTGAGCAGAAATCTCGAGGTGCATTCCCGGCTGCTCCTGGAGACAAACGAGAGGATGAAGTGCCTCCAGGAGGAGCTGGCAAGGCAAAGCCAGGTTATTGAGGAACAGCGGCGGAGTTACGCCAGTGTGGCCGCCTCGAGACCGCAGCATCCCGCGAGGCCTGCGGCACTGCACTCGGTGGTCATTACCTCCAAGGACGCGGAAGAGACGTCAGACGAAATCTTCGAAAAGGTCAGAAATACCATGGAGGCCAAGGTGGGATGGATAAAAATAGACCGGGTCCGGAAGGCCAAAGATCGTAAGATAATCATGGGCTTCGGGACTGTCGAGGAAAGAGCTAAGGCAAAACAAAAGTTGGCAAATGAAGGAACGGGACTCGTGGTCGAGGACGCCAAAAATCGGGACCCACTTGTGATACTTAGAGACGTCTTGTCATACAACAAAGACGATGAAATAATTAAAGCCCTGAGGAACCAAAATCGGCCCCTTTTTGGCGGCCTCGCCCCCGGGGAAGACCGCCTTTCTATAAGGTATCGTAAGAGGGCAAGGAACCCGCTCACG
The DNA here is from genome assembly GCA_905220545.2 of Melitaea athalia. Taxonomy (NCBI): domain Eukaryota; kingdom Metazoa; phylum Arthropoda; class Insecta; order Lepidoptera; family Nymphalidae; genus Melitaea; species Melitaea athalia. The sequence goes on along the minus strand of HG992184.1, from coordinate 21,402,742 downwards.
ACCCACATAATACTCAGCGTGTCGCCCACCCTCTGGAAGAGGATAACTAGCACGGGCTCGGTTTCCGTAGACATGCAAACGGTGCGAGCAGAAGACCAGTCTCCACTGGTCCAGTGCACGCGGTGTCTTGGGTACGGTCATGGGCGGAAGTACTGCAAGGACCCAGCGGACCTTTGCAGCCACTGCGGCGGGCCGCACCTTAAAGCTCAGTGCACGGAGGACCCGACGGTGTCGCCACCTTCCTGCCGGAACTGTCGTCGGGCGAAGCTCGCTAAGTTCGACCACAACGCCTTTAGCGACGACTGTCCCGTCAGGAGGAGGTGGGATGACATCGCCCGCTCCTCCGTAGCGTATTGCTAAGGGCAAGCCGGTGGACGCAGTGGCTCTAAAAATCCTCCAGGCGAACCTCCAGCGCAGTAAGTTGGCATACTCCGACTTCCTGATCGAAGCCTCTAGCCTGCGTACGCGGATTGCCTTGGTACAAGAGCCATACGTCGGCAGCATAAGGCGTGTGAAGAGTCAAAGTGGGATCAGAGTCTTCCAGAGTGCGGACGATGGAAGTGGGACTGTTAAGGCCGCGATCATAGTATTCGACGCGGACCTTCACATCACACAGTACCCGAAACTCACCACAAATAACATCTCCGTGGTTGGGATCCGAGTTCGCAACTGGGAGATTATCCTGGCCTCATTTTACTTTGAGCCTAACCTGCCGATGGACTCATACCTGGCACATCTGCGCCGGGTGCAGCGCGAGACGGGAAGTCGGAGTATTGTTATTGGGGGCGACTCCAATGCCAAATGCGTCTGGTGGGGAAGTCCCGTGACAGATCGCCGTGGCGAAGAACTGCGCGGGTTCCTGGAGGATCTCGGTCTCTGCCTCCTGAACGAAGGGGAAACCCCCACTTTCGACACTATCCGGGGCGGCGAAAGGTACAGCAGCTATATTGATATAACTGCTGTATCGTCTGACCTGCTTGGCTTGGTGGACGGCTGGCGCGTGCGCGAAGATCTGATCAACTCGGACCACAACGCCATTACCTTCCTAATTAACATCAAACACATAAACACAAACACTATTAGGCACACCACTCGAAAATTTTACACAAAAAAGGCGAATTGGGCCCAGTTTCGTGAGAAACTTGGCCAAATTAAAACGCGAGAACACTTCACAATAGACACAATCCAAAACATACAGACACCGGCAAACTTAGACGAAACAGTAACACAACTAGAAAAGATAATAGACCAAACATGCACTAACACTATACCAAAAATCAAGCACAAGGAGGTTCTTTCGATGCCGTGGTGGAACGAGGGGTTGGCAGTGTTAAAGCGCGAGGTGGCCACCAAGAAAGGCAGGATTAGGTGTGCGGCGCCGGTTAGACGTCGCAAGGTTGTGGGAGAGTACCTGGAAGCGAAGGAGAGGTACGAGACCGAGGTAAGGCACGCACAAACGCGCAGCTGGGTCGCCTTCTGCGAGCGCCAGAATGGGGAAACAGTGTGGGGGGGTATTTATAGAGTCCTCGGCAGGACCTCCAGAAGAGACGTCGATCCACCGCTGGTGGTAAACAATATGGGGCTAGATGCCAGGGGCTCGGCTCGGCTCTTGGCTGAGACCTTCTACCCGGAGGACTCTGAAGAGGATGACTCCGAGGAGCACCGCCGGGTGAGGGTCTTAGCCGAGCGGGCTGACATCGAGACTTCTTCGGGCCAAACTGACCCTCCATTCACTCATACCGAGTTGAAGTTGGCTAGTCGGTCCTTTGACCCGAAGAAGGCCCCAGGTGCGGACGGTTTTACTGCCGATATATGTCTGCACGCGATCCAATTGGACCCGGACCTCTTCTTGTGCGTCTTCAACAAGTGCCTCGAGCTCCGATATTTTCCTAGGCCCTGGAAGGAGGCTACGGTTATTTTTCTCCGCAAGCCGGGAAAAGTCAATTACAACACACCAAAATCTTATCGCCCGATCGGGCTCCTTCCGGTGCTTGGGAAGATCTTGGAGAAAATGCTTGTCGCCAGGCTACAGTATCATCTCGTGCCCAAGCTCAGTACTCGCCAGTTCGGCTTCATGCCCCAGCGAAGTACCGAGGACGCCCTCTATACCCTGGTGAAACATATCAGACACAATCTGGAGAGGAGGAGGATTGTTGTGCTGGTTTCACTGGATATAGAGGGCGCCTTCGACAACGCTTGGTGGCCCAAGATCAGGGTCAGACTGGCTGAGGAAAGGTGCCCCGACAATATTCGGTGGCTCTTGGGCAGTTACCTGAGCGACAGGCGTGCCAGAGTGAGGTACTTGGGGGAGGAGCACATAAGAGACACCGGGAAGGGCTGTGTGCAGGGGTCCATCGGCGGGCCGATTTTGTGGAACCTGCTCTTGGATCCACTGCTTCAGAAGTTGGAGGCCAAAGGCGACTACGTGCAGGCGTTCGCCGACGATGTGGTGTTAGTGTTTGAGGGTGCGACGGCCCTCGAGATTGAACGTCGGGCCAATGCCACCCTCGAACGTGTGAGGACGTGGGGTGCAGATAATAAACTTCGATTTGCGCCTCACAAGACTAGTGCTATGGTTGTGACGCGCAAACTGAAGTATGACACCCCGCGTCTTCATATGGGCGGGGTCGACATTGTCCTGACGAACGAGATCAAGCTGCTGGGGGTCGTCATAGACCGAAAACTCACGTTCAACACCCACGTTGCGAATGTCTGCAAGCGCGCACTCGCCTTTTACCACCAGCTGGCCCGAGCAGCTAAGGTCAGCTGGGGTCTCCATCCTGAGGTAATCCGCACTATTTACAGAGCGGTGGTTGAACCTGTGATACTGTATGCGGCTGCCGTCTGGGCGCCGGCCGTCGATAAGCTAGGTATTCGCAAGCAGCTGAACGTGGTCCAGCGGGGCTTCGCGCAGAAGCTGTGCAGGGCGTACCGAACCACCTCCCTGAACTCTGCATTGTTGCTTGCTGGGATACTCCCCCTCGACCTTCGTGTCCGCGAAGCAGCGATCTTATACGAAGCGCGGAGGGGGGTGCCCCAGCGGGTGATAGGAGATCGGGAGGTGGAGCGGATGACCTCAGCTTTGCGGTCTCCGCATCCCGCCTGTCATATCGACCTGGAGTTCAAGTGCCTGGTCGACCAAGATCATTTTGACGCGAATAGCGCTAACAATTTCAATATATTTACGAACGGCAGCAAGATTGAGGGCAAAGTGGGGGCGGCGTTGTCCGTATGGGCTGGCGCCGCCGAAACCGGGACCCTCAAGCTTGCTCTGCCGTCCTATTGCACGGTCTACCAGGCGGAACTCCTGGCGATATGCCGGGCGGCGCGGATGGCCGCAGACCACTTGGCCGGATCAGTCGGGATTTATTCCGACTCCTTGTCGGCACTACTCACGCTGGAAAACCCGAAAGCCCTCCATCCCCTGGCCGTCGAGGCGCGGGAACACCTGCAAAGGGCTCTGCTCCGGGACAAACGTGTCAGTTTGTTCTGGATCAAAGCCCATGCAGGACTAGAGGGGAACGAGCGTGCCGACCATCTGGCCAAGGAGGCTGCGCTGAAACTAAAACGCGCATTCGACTACGACAGCTGCCCGGTCTCATTCATCAAGCGGAGCATTCGCATGCAATCGCTTGATGAATGGAACCTGCGGTATCGTGGCGGCGAAACGGCTGGTGTCACCAGGGTGTTCTTCCCTGACGCGATAGCCGCATACAAGATCATCGGTAAAATAAAGGTGGACAGATTTCTTACCCAGGTTCTGACGGGGCACGGTGGATTCTCCGAGTACTTGCATCGTTTCAAGTGCAAGGGGAGTCCATCGTGCATCTGCGATCCCGCGTGTTCGGAGTCTGTCCTCCACGTCCTTCTGGAGTGCCCGGCCCATGACCGCGAGAGGCAGGAGGTGGAGCTTATGATGGGCGCAAAATTAAAAAGAGATTCATTACCGGAACTAATCAAGAGAAAGGATAGAGACCTGTTCCTAAAATTTTGTATAAAACTTTGTAAATTAGTTTGTAGTAGAAATAGAACTTAAGCAAGTTATGTTTGATAAATATAGTTGTATATTTAATGAAACATAAAAAAGATTGTATTAAATTAAGGAACGTAGAAATAAGTAAAAATTGTAATGTATAAATTTCCCTTTATATATACAATTTAGTATAATAATGTAGATCAACCATCACTCGTCATTCATTCTAAAATTAAAATTTTACCTCCATTGCCTTGTAAATAAGAACTCAAAATTCAAGAAAATAAAATTAGAATAAGTCTATATGTTAAGAAAACATTGTTAAAATTAAAAAGTAATTTCAAAAGAAAAAAGTTTGAACAATGAGCTAAATACCTGTAAATATAATAAAAAGATACACCTGTTTCTCCCCACTTATTATCCCGTGTTAATAGTATGTAATAAAAGTAAGAGCCTTAAGCCAGTGTGAATGAGAAAGTATGCAAGAAAGAACAAGTATGCTGAATGGAAGTGCGAGAGGCATAAATGCGAGAACTGGAATGAATGAGTTGTTTAATTAATTAGAAAGACACAGTCTCGCATAATGTGCGGGGGCTAGTATTAAAAAAAAAAAAAAAAAAAAAAAAAAAAAAAAAAAAAAAAAAAAAAAAAAAACCTAACCTAACCTAACCTAACCTAACCTAACCTAACCTAACCTAACCTAACCTAACCTAACCTAACCTAACCTAACCTAACCTAACCTAACCTAACCTAACCTAACCTAACCTAACCTAACCTAACCTAACCTAACCTAACCTAACCTAACCTAACCTAACCTAACCTAACCTAACCTAACCTAACCTAACCTAACCTAACCTAACCTAACCTAACCTAACCTAACCTAACCCAGAGGCGCCCCGCCCGCGGTCGAAAACGGTCGATTTCGTTGTTGCTCCGTACAAGAAATTCTTTTAAAAATTCATAAAAGTGGTTAAAAGTGCACAAAAATTATAAAATTATACACCAAAAGTTGCGTCTTTGTGCCGACTACATAGTGACACTATTGGATTTTCAAGTTTCGAAGTTTTTAGTGGTGAAAAAAGTGTAAAAGTGCAAAAAATTCAAAATTTTAAACATACTTTGTGAAACGCTGCAAAATTAAAAGCGATAACATATACATATTTTTGCATCATTCGACGGGGCTCAGCGAGATCTACAATTTGACACCTCGCACGGATTTTTCCGCGGAAAACTCGCGGAGTTATTCGTGGAAAACCGGAAACCACGTGGCCACGTGCTTTGACTTCCCGATTGACTACAGCAACGTGCGATACATCAAACGACGCGTCTCAGCAAGACCTTTTCGACGACGTATCAAACGTGAAGATCTGGTTAGTGGTTCTGAAGATATCTGGTTAATAAAAATTTTTCAAAATTCAAAATTAAATTTCAAAAAAAGTAAAGCGACGACCCCCACATATTTTTTGCTTATTTTGTAGAGATTAATTAACTTTAATAACATTCTAAATTTCAAAATTTTTGGTTGAAAACTTTCGGAGATATTAATTTTTGAAATTAAGGGGTGTGCACGTGGGGGTGCAACCCCTGGCCTGATCTCTTCAGAAACCACCTTCAAAAATTGTATATACCTATTTTAACATACTCAAATTTTTTCGGATTTTTAAATTAATTTTTTGTATTTTTTATATATATTTTAAATTAAAAATTATTGTTTTTGCAACCCCAAAAATCGGGGGTTGTTTTTAAAAATTTTCTGTAAATAGATTCTAATAGTACTCACCGAGCCCGATCCAACGAGCCCAAGAACGGGTGGATTGGGCCAAAAACAACGGTTTTTGTAAAAATCTACGATAACAGCGGCCATATTGGCGGCCATATTGTAAATATTAAAAGTTATATAACTTTTGAACCGTAAGTGCTAGAAGCTTGTAGTTTTCTTTGTTGAGGCCGGCGTCGTGAGCTCTACAAATTGCGCGGGGTTACAGCTCTATATAGAGTCTACCGCTAGAGTCGGAAATTTCTACTGGTTTCGGAAAGTCTACAAAAAGCCCATTACGGAGAGCCGTCTCTCAGGTTTCTGCGACCAGCGGTTCGCGAGATAATTAAATTTGAAATTTTGGTTATAGCGGAACCACAATCCGATCCGCCATATTGGAAATATTAAACTCGCGATATCTCGGGAACCGTTGGTCGTAGGGCGACGCGGTTTTTTCTATTGACCTGCCCCAGACAAGGGCTACCAGTTGGCGCTAGACCGGTGGCTCTACCTAGAGCCATTGTAGAGTTCCTCTGTAAATCAGCTACAGAGGTCTTTTAATTAGTGTTTAAGCGATTATTAAGAGCTGCAACTGCGTTGCAGCATAATATACTGACAGGAACAGTTTTTCTGCCTTATACAACCCGCTATTGCGGTTTTTAAAATATATTTTCTTTTATTTTAGACATAAGTGTAATTATACAACTTTATACCTTATTGACTGCTATACTTGACGTATTTAAATTTTTCCAATTTTAAATATCTTTGACGCGCCCCGAGATGTTCGGAATACGCACCCCCCCCCAAAGATAGAGCCGGAACGGCCCAGCCCTCGAAAGGGTCGAGGGGGTCGGTGGACGGAGCGGGTACGAGGCACCCTGGGCGGACCAGCCCAGTGAAAAACCTCGCCAAAATAATAGGAAGGGACAAGGCGGAGGCGGTGACCCCTTCGGAGGATTCGAGGAGGCCCCTGCCTAGAAGTAGCCTTTCTTTCACAATATCGCCGCCTAAACACTCAAACGCGAACACACTTCACCTGAGTCCAGAGCCTCCGAAAGAGGTGACTACCAGTAGTACCCACCGTTCCCCCCGCTCGTTGACTGCAATGACCAGACAGGAAAGGGTGGAGGAGCTGGCGCGGCGGATGGAGGTGGTGACGACCGGCTCCAAAAACCTCAAACGTGAATATAAGGAAACAATCATTAACGTCGTAAATGGTTTTAAAGAGCTGCTCAAGGAGAGCGAGGGCGAGTTAGAAGCTCTAAAGGCGGTTCGCACGGGGGGGGGGATCGCCGGGGAGGCGGGGTCGGCGACAAAGGACGGCGTCCCCGCACCCGCGGTTGGTCCGGACCCAGCGCTGACCCAAAAGCTTGAGGAGCACACTCGCCTCTTGCTAGAAAACCGGCAAAGGATCATATCCTTACAGGACCAGATGATCAAAACACAAGAGGAAATGGTCGTCACCCAGAGGACGTATGCGGGCGTTGCCGCGACCGCGCCTCCACCAAGCAGACCAGCCACACTACACTCACTGATCATATCGTCCAAAGATGAGAAAGAGACGGGAGAGGAAGTGATGGACAAAGTCAGAAAGACGATTGACGCAAAAGAGGGCTGGGTTACAATAGAAAAGGTTCGGAAAGCAAAAGATAAAAAGGTAATAATGGGTTTCGGCTCTATCGAAGAGCGAAAGAAAGCGAAGGAAAGGATGGAGAAGGAAGGAACGGGTCTCGGGGTCGAGGACGTCAAAAACCGTGATCCGCTTGTGGTTCTCAGAGGAGTTTTTGTGGTTAACACGGATGAGGATGTAGTAAAGGCTCTGAGGAACCAGAACCCCGGCGTTTTTGCCGGCCTCGGCCCCGAGGATGACCGCCTGCAGATTAGATACAGAAGAAGGGCAAGAAATCCGCACGTGGCCAACATTGTCCTTAGCACTTCGCCCATTCTCTGGAGGAGGATAACTGGCATCGGCTCAGTCAAAATCGACCTCCAGAGAGTGAGAGCGGAGGATCAGTCGCCGTTGGTGCAGTGCACACGGTGCCTGGGGTATGGCCACGGGCGGAGGTTCTGTAAAGACCCGGCTGACCTGTGCAGCCACTGCGGCGGCCCGCACCTGAGGTCGGAATGCCCGGACGAGCGGTTGAGGTCCCCACCCTCCTGCCGGAACTGTCGCAAGGCTAAGCTCGGAAATGATGAGCACAATGCCTTCAGTAGCGACTGTCCCGTTAGGAAAAGGTGGGATGACCTCGCCCGCTCGACCGTAGCGTACTGCTAAGGGTGCGCCGGTGGCCGCGGGGGCTCAGAAAATCCTCCAAGTGAACCTCCAGCGCTGCAAACAGGCATACTCCGAGCTACTGGTCGAAGCCTCTAACCTAGGAGCGCGAGTCGCCTTGGTACAGGAGCCATACGTCGGCAGGGAGGGTCGTGTGACGGGTAGAAATGGGATCAGGGTCTTCCAGCCTGCGGACCAAGGAAATGGGACTGTCAAGTCCGCGATCATAATCTTTGGCGCGGACTTTTACGTCAAACAGTACCCAGAACTCACCACGAACAACATCACAGTGGTGGGGATCCGGGTTCGCGACAGGGAGATCACCCTGGTTTCATTCTACTTTGAGCCCAACCAGCCGATGGACTCGTACCTGGCACACCTGCGCCGGGTGCAGCGCGAGACGGGAGCTCGGAGTATGATTGTTGGAGGCGACGCAAACGCCAAATGTGTCTGGTGGGGAAGTCCCGTCACGGATCGCCGCGGCGAAGACCTGTGCGGGACCTTGGAGGACCTCGGTCTGTCTCTCCTTAACCAAGGGGAAACCCCGACTTACGACACCATTCGGGGCGGCGTAAGCTACAGCAGTTATATTGATATAACTGCTGTATCTCTTGACCTTCTTAGTCTGGTGGACGGCTGGCGCGTGCGCGACGACCTGACTTCCTCGGATCACAACGGCATATCCTTCCTCATTAAGTCCAAGTGCATAAACAAAAACAATATTCGGCATACGACTCGGAAATTTTACACAAAAAAGGCAAATTGGGCCCGGTTTACTGACAAACTGGGCCAAATTTTCGACCTTAATAACCTAAAAATAGACAAAATTCAAAATTTAAACACAAAACTGGAACTAGACAACCTAGTTTCCAGTTTAAACAATCACATAGATGAAGCATGCACTTGGGCTATTCCACCCATAAAGAGGAAGGACGTGGTAGCTATGCCGTGGTGGAACGAGGAGTTGGCAGCGCTAAAGCGTGAGGTGGTCACCAGGAGAAGGAGGATCAGGTGTGCCGCACCGACTAGGCGGGACAAGGTCATCGGTGAGTACCTGGAAGTTAAGGAGAGATATCGGACCGAGATCAAAAATGCGCAGACGCGCAGCTGGGTCTCCTTCTGTGAGAGGCAGGATGGGGAGAGTGTGTGGGGGGGAATATACAGGGTACTCGGCAGGACCACCAGGAGAGACGAGGATCCACCGCTGGTGGTAAACGGTATGGGGTTAGATGCGAGGGGCTCGGCCCGACTCTTGGCTGAGACCTTCTACCCGGAGGACTCTGAAGAGGATGACTCCGAGGAGCACCGCCGGGTGAGGGCCTTGGCCGGGCGGGTCGACATCCAGACTTCTTCGGACCAAAGCGACCCTCCCTTCACACATCTCGAGTTGAAGTTGGCCAGTCGGTCCTTTGACCCGAAGAAGGCCCCAGGTGCGGACGGTTTTACCGCCGATATATGTCTGCACGCGATCCAATTGGACCCGGACCTCTTTTTGTGCACCTTCAATAAGTGCCTCGAGCTCCATCATTTTCCTAGGCCCTGGAAGGAGGCCACGGTGATCTTCCTCCGAAAGCCGGGGAAGGATACGTACACAACACCGAAATCGTATCGCCCGATTGGGCTCCTTCCAGTGCTTGGGAAAATCCTGGAGAAGATGCTCGTCGCCAGGCTACAACACCACCTCGTGCCCAAGCTCAGTACTCGCCAGTTTGGCTTTATGCCCCAGCGAAGCACCGAGGACGCCCTTTATACCCTGGTGAAGCGTGTCAGAGACAATCTGGAGAGGAGGAGGATTGTTGTCCTGGTTTCGCTGGATATAGAGGGCGCCTTCGACAACGCTTGGTGGCCTAAGATTAGAGTCAGACTGGCTGAGGAAAGGTGCCCCGACAATATTCGGCGGCTCTTGGGCAGTTACCTGAGTGACAGGCGAGCCAGAGTGAGGTACTTGGGGGAGGAGCACATAAGAGACACCGGGAAGGGCTGCGTGCAGGGGTCTATCGGTGGGCCGATATTGTGGAACTTGCTCCTAGATCCACTGCTTCAGGAAATGGAGGCAAAGGGCGACTACGCGCAGGCTTTCGCTGACGATGTGGTGTTGGTGTTTGAGGGTGAGACGGCCCTCGAGATCGAACGGCGGGCCAATGCCGCCCTCGAGCGTGTGAGGGCGTGGGGTCAGTCTAATAAGCTTCGGTTTGCGCCTCACAAGACCAACGCTATGGTCGTGACGCGCAAACTGAAATATGACACCCCACGTCTTCGCATGGGCGGGGTCGACATTGTCTTGTCGAAAGAAATAAAGCTGCTGGGGGTTGTCATAGACCAAAAACTCACCTTCAACACCCACGTCGCGAACGTCTGTAAGCGCGCGGTCGCCTTTTACCACCAGCTGGCCCGAGCAGCTAGGGCCAGCTGGGGTCTCCATCCTGAAGTCATCCGCACTATTTACAGAGCGGTGGTTGAGCCTGTGATCTTGTATGCGGCTGCCGTTTGGGCGCCGGCTGTCTCCAAGCTCGGTATACGTAAACAGCTGAACGTGGTCCAGCGCGGCTTCGCACAGAAGCTTTGTAGGGCATACCGAACGACCTCTCTGAACTCTGCATTGTTGCTCGCTGGGATACTCCCCCTCGACCTCCGCGTTCGCGAAGCAGCGACCCTATACGAGGCTCGGAGGGGGGTACCCCAGCGGGTGATAGGGGATCGGGAGGTGGAGCGGATGTCCTCGGCTCTGCGGTCTCCACATCCCGCCTGCCATGTCGACCTCGAGTTCAAGTGCCTGGTCGACCAAGAACAATTTTCCGCAAATTGCGAACATCAATTCAACATCTTCACGGACGGCAGCAAGATTGAGGGCAAAGTGGGGGCGGCGTTGTCCGTATGGGCTGGAGCCGCCGAAACCAAAACCCTCAAGCTTGCTTTGCCGTCCTACTGCACGGTCTACCAGGCGGAACTCCTGGCGATATGCCGGGCGGCGCGGATGGCCGCAGACAACTTGGCCGGATCAGTCGGGATTTACTCCGACTCCTTGTCGGCACTGCTCACACTCAAAAATCCTAAAGCCCTCCATCCCCTGGCCGTAGAGGCGCGGGAACACCTGCGGAGGGCTATGCTCCGGAACAAACATATAGATTTGTTTTGGATCAAAGCCCACGCAGGGCTAGAGGGGAACGAGCGTGCCGACCATCTGGCCAAGGAGGCTGCATTGAAGTCTAAGCGCGCATTTGACTATGACAGCTGTCCGGTCTCGTTCATCAAGCGGAGCATTCGTATGCAATCGCTTGATGAATGGAACCAGCGGTATCGAACCGGTGAAACGGCTAGCGTCACCAGGGTCTTCTTCCCTGACGCGATAGCCGCATATAGGATCACAGGTAAAATAAAGGTGGATAGGTTTGTCACCCAGGTGCTGACGGGGCATGGCGGATTCTCCGAGTACTTGCACCGCTTCAAGTGCAAGGAGAGTCCGTCGTGCGTCTGCGACCCTGAGTGTTCTGAATCTGTCCTCCACGTCCTCCTGGACTGCCCAACCCTGGCTTACGAGAGGCTGCGTGTTGAATGTGAATTGGGTGTGGCGTTAACTAAGGACATAATGTCAAAACTACTTGAAAAAGAAGAAAGTAGAAAGCTGTTCCTGCAGTATTGTAGAAAACTTGCAATAATCGCAAATAATAGAAATAAGACCTAGCAAATTATGTTGAGTAAATATTTGTATATATCTATGACAACATAAAGAAAATGTTTTATTAATTTAAAGGAATAGTCGTAAGTTAAGTCTTTTGTAATTAGTACAAAAATTTGTAATTTGTATTAGTACAAAAAAATGGATTGTAAACCCAAACGACCCAAATGTACATAGCAGGATCTCCACAACCAAAACTGTAAATAGCATAAGATAAGTAAAAGTTGTAAGAAGTATTAAAGATAGAAAAAAAGATAGATAATAAGTATACATCGTAAGACAAATGTAATTTTGTAACTTAGCATGCACAAATAAAAATTTCTGCTCCCTCCCCCGTTCACTATCCCCGGTGTTGTTGAGCATTATTAGTTAATAGCAAAGAAGGATAGCTCTATTTTGTCTTTTTCTTTTTGATGGGAAATACCCATGATGAATGAATGTCGATGTAAGAAAGAAAGAAATTGGTATGCGGAATGAGTGCGATGGATTAAAGCGCGATGTATGTTAAAAGAGACCTAGCTTTAAAATTTTTCTAATGTAAAAAACGATCTCCGAACAGTGAATCTCGGAGGCTTAGAAAAAAAAAAAAAAAAAAAAAAAAAAAAAAAAAACAAAAAAAAAAAAAAAAAAAAAAAAAAAAAAAAAAAAACCTAACCTAACCTAACCTAACCTAACCTAACCTAACCTAACCTAACCTAACCTAACCTAACCTAACCTAACCTAACCTAACCTAACCTAACCTAACCTAACCTAACCTAACCTAACCTAACCTAACCTAACCTAACCTAACCTAACCTAACCTAACCTAACCTAACCTAACCTAACCAGTCTGGCGCTCGCGCTCGTAGAGAACGCATCGTTTCCACGTCGCTCTGTACCAAAAAATCGCTAACTTCGGCTCCATAAGTGCTAAAAATCCCTCTAATATATCAAAAGTTGCGCGCTGCCGCCAGCTTTCCGCTGGTGGTCTTCAAATAATTTTTGGACCATTTTCCGATTTTCTACAACAGTTTAAGTGATTTCAGTGCAAAGAAACCGTGAGAAATTGTGAAAAACATTGATAGTGCTCTCTTTAAAAATTCATAACTTTTTTCCCTCTGAAGATAAAATTGTGCTGTTACATTCCATAGATTCTGTGTAAAACCTTCTTCATTTTGATATATAGTGCTTTAAAATCGGTTAATTAGAACTATTTTTTATAACAGTTACAAACTTAACTTTTGTTATTAAAAAACTTTGAACGCGTACGCCGTGAAAATAAGATCGATGACCCATGGTTTTTATTGTGTCATAAAACGTACTTTTGAACTATATATAAGTTAGTGAAAACCAAAAAATTTTTCAACCAAATTTGGATTTTTTATGGACAATTTACCTTAAGTTTGCACAAAAAACCGTTACGTGAAATCATACAGTGACAGTGAATTTTTTCAAATTATTTGCTTCCACGGATGCCGTGGCTTGTAACTAAGAGGATTTGAGGTGAGGAACCAGAAAAAACTTTTTTTTACATAGTGGAAACATACTAAACAAAGTTCGTTCAATTCAACTAAAAGTTTAAACTAACCTGTTTCAAAAACTAAAGCGAGGACACCATAATTTTAGTACATTTATTAGTGAGCGCCAGTGCACAGAACAATTTAAGACATCAATCAGAATTTTATCACCATAATTGACTTTTCTACGAATTTTTTACTGATTACGTGAAAATTGTAAAACTTCGCAAAAAATAGTAAATTTAAATTCAGTGATTTCCCACTTGTTCTTCGACAGATCCTCATTTCCCTTGACTGTGAAACCTTCTAGACCCCCCTCCTCAATTCCACCTACTTTTTTTTCCGAAATTCCCAAGGGAAAAAAAGAAGTTTTTCCGTTATTTTAAATATATAATTCAAAATTCAACAAAAATTTTAAAATTCCATATCTTTTGATCCACTCGCCTCATCATCAAGCGGCTTTCACCTAAATTCCTTATTTTACCCTGTCTACCCAACCCCACCCAGGGTTCACCCCTAACCAACCCCCAACTACCCCTTATTCTTACCCCCACCCCCCAATTTCTCACTTTTTTAAACTTTTTAAAATTGTCCCTGATCCGCCTCGCTTCGCCCTTCAAAACGAGGTGCCCCTCACCACCCTCACTTTAGTACTTTCCGAAAACAAGCCCATATTCAGGTGAAAAACTTTTTTCCCTTTTTCCCGAGCCCCCTCACTCAAAAACTTGCTTCCGGACCACCTTTTTTTTTTAAATCAAAATACCCCCCACCTAATAAAGAGTGGATGACATTTTATTTCAACCCATTCCGACGAGTAGTTCCTGAGATATCACGCTCGGAGCAAAGAAAGGGTCCCCGACGCCATTACCGACTAAGTTGGTACTCAGCGTAGCGCCTGAACGGGGCGTCGGAGGCCAATTCTGACCGAATTTTGAATCAGTCTGATCTGAAGCGATCATAAGGGTAACCTATCCAACCACCTCATCAGCGGCTCCATAATCCCAGGTTTTTGCACTTCCAGGGGAATAACTTTTTCCCTGGAAGGGCTGACCTAAAAGCCATCAGGTATCCTTACTATAGAGAGGAAGGAGCTCCCCCCCAACTATTTTTCCCCCCCCTCCCCTGCGCCGTCTCGGAGTAAATTTTGTTTACACCCCCAAAACTTCTTTTTTTCTTCGTGCTTACCTGTGGTATCTCATACATACTTCAAGGCCTCCCCCTTACCATATAGCAACCCCCCCTCCCCCCCCTCAATTTTTTAAAATTTACTAAAAATTTATTTCTTCGAATATGTTTCACTCTCCGCCCGTCACCAGGGCGCCCTCGCCCACCCGCCCCCCTGAAAAGGAAACCTCACCCTCACCTTCACCCCCCCCCTCTCCCCCCGACAGTGCCGCTGTCACTGCCAAACAAAAACCAAAGGCAAAACCAAAAGCTAAATCTAATAAGCAAGATCGCTTGCCTCTACCAGTCAGAGCGACTGACGTCTCCGACACTCAGTCCTTCGAGAGAATTGTGCTTAAACTCGCCGACACCATCAGAAAGTCCCTCAGCCCAACCGAAGGAAACAAGAGCGTCAATCACAGAACCGGGACCTAGCCATCGACGCCGCGGCGGAGATCTGCGTAGCCCTCGAAGCTCATAAAAAGATCATCGAACGCGCCCCCCCTACCCCCGCTCCTGCATCCGCCCCTACAGATCCTACCAACCAATCCCTCCTCCTGGCGCTGAGTCGCATCGAGGGGAAAATCGACGGTCTGGGCACAAACATCATGTCAAACACCGAGCAGACCGCCAAAAAGATCACCGACTCCTACGCTTCAATCACAAAGAAGCTGAACTCGAAAACCGCCCCCTCCCCTGCTGCCAGTCTTCCTACTGCTACTAAGGTGGTCGTAGCCACGCCACCCTCCACCAGGCCAGCCATCGTGGTCACACCGACGACACCAGCTAATAATAAACAGGAGGCTCTTGATGCCTTACGTAACACAATATCCTTTAAAAACACTCATTATGCCCCGGCCAGAATCACGCCCTTATCCAAGGGTAAACTCAGGGTCGAATTCGACAACGAAAGTGACAGAAATGATGCATTAAAACGCATTCAAAACGCGGAAAATGCGAAAGCCAAGGCAGAGATCGCAAACCGACTAAAACCAATGGCCATTATAAAAGGAATAGGCAAGGAGACGACCTCCGAGGAGCTAGTATCTGTCCTACTCAAGCAGAACATCGAGCTCGGTGAGTACAATAACACGCGACATTATATTAAAATTTATTAAAAACAACCGCAACGAGGCCCTATACAACGCCGTGCTCCTAACAAGCCCTCGGGCCTTCCGCACCCTCATGGCTATGGGAAGGGTCAGGGTTGACTACCAGCGGGTTCATGTGGAGGAGTTCTCGCCCTTCCTTCAGTGCCACTCGTGCCTGCAATTCGGGCACACACAGACACACTGTCACACCCCCTCCAAACGCTGCGCACACTGCGCGGAGGAGGGACACACACACTCCCAATGCAATAATAAGGAATCAGCTCCCAAATGCTATAACTGCTCCTCACATAACAATAGATTCACCAACAACAATAACACAACCGAGCACAAAGCCACTTCTAACACATGTCCCATCCTGAGGGCTATGAGAAACAAAACCCAATCCAATATCGATTATGGATCGTTTTAAACAATTAAAGATTATTCAGTGCAACTTAGATCGATCCAAGAATTCGCTTCACGAGTTCTTACAGTACTTTCACAATAGCCCACACGCCATAGCTCTCGTGACCGAACCATATATAGGGGCACGGGACGAGGTTAAATCCATCCGCGGGCTAGATTTATTTCAATTTCCCATCGCCAACAGAGCTGTTAAATCATGTATTATCACTAAACCCAACGTCTGCCAAATTTTAGGCATTTCAGAATACTCGTCCCCGAACCTGTGCATGGTTCGGGCACAGGTGGGACCTGTACAAATTTACATTGGGTCAATTTATATTGAGCCCCCCACAGACACACACAACACACTAGCACTCATGGAAAACTTCCTACGACACAACACTCATGCGCACTGCATTCTGGGTGGCGATTTTAACGGTTGGCACCCGTTATGGGGGAGCGCTCGCACTAACAGAAGGGGTGAGGAGATTTACGATCTCATACAGGCTAACGATCTGTCTGTGTGCAACTCTGGCTCTGTACCCACATTCGAGACCTTTACACACCAGCGTCAGCGCTCCTCCATAATAGATCTCACTCTGGCGTCTACACACATATATGAACACATTAAAGACTGGAAGGTGAACTTATCCGCATGCACCTCCTCACAACATAATGCGATTGAATTTACAGTCACTTTCAATCACTTTATCACACACACACACACTTCACAACACACCAACACAACCACCTTCCAATACAAAAATCACAAGGCACATTGGCCAACATTCAAAGCCTCACTTATCACACACATTAATAACAGTACACTTCTAGACATACCTATAGACTCCCTCAATCCTGACGAGCTGGAGCAGTTCATCGACAGAATCACCAACATTATACACTCCGCATGCAAGGAGTCCATGCCCATTAGGACACCGGGCTCCAAAGCCAAACCTCCCTGGTGGTCGGAGGCCCTGGAGACTCGCAAGCGTGAAGTCATAAGCCTCCATCGAGCACTGCATGCGGCCAAGAGGGACGGGAGACCTACCGACTCTCTGGCCAGCCAGCTGCGAGATATAAAGGAACAGTATGCAAATGAACTTAGGAGCGAATCCACCACCAGCTTCAGGGAGTTCTGCAAATTGCAGAACAAAGAAAACGTCTGGTCCCTTACCAATAGGCTTCTAAAGGAATCGAACCCGCGAAGCCCTCCCACTACATTACGACTAAACGACACTTACACCACTGACGGACAAGACACAGCCCAAGCGTTACTTAACAAATTTTATCCCGATGACGGACCTGATACTGAACCCCGACATAATGACCTCAGAGTAAACTCACATAATGACTGCAACACAGAACCTGACAAGCCCTTCACAGCACAAGAAGTGCTTGAAGTGCTTGATGACATGAGCCCTAAAAAGGCTCCCGGACTCGACAACCTGACTTCTGACATCTGTCTACACTTTGCCCAATTATTTCCCAACCTACTCACCGACATCTACAACCGTTGCCTTACCCTACAACACTTTCCTAAACAGTGGAAGAGGGCATACGTTAAGATCATCCCTAAGCCCAACAAGACCGACCGCACCGACCTAAACTCATACAGACCGATAGGACTTTTGCCTGTCTTCGGAAAGGCTCTCGAGAAACTATTTGTCCGTCGCGTCACGTTTGCCGCGATGAAGGCGGACAAGTTGAACGAGAACCAGTACGGATTCAGGCCACTGACAAGCACAACGGCTGCCCTTAAGGCGGCCATCGACAAAATTAGACGTAACAGGACAGACGGACTTATGACTCTGGCGGTTTCTTTGGACATCAAGGCCGCCTTTGACAACGCCTGGTGGCCCGCCCTCTTTCACAGACTCAGGCTTATCGACTGTCCCTCAAATATATACGGACTCATTCTTAACTACACGACAGACAGGACTGTTACTCTCGACCACGCCGGCTGCAGAGTCTCCAAGACCATGACTAAGGGTTGCATACAGGGATCTGCTTGCGGCCCTATTTTGTGGAACATCATCCTCGACGAGCTCCTGGAG